>JAQGAS010000127.1:0-95929 GCA_034686365.1 Pachymerium ferrugineum | reverse complement strand
GCCGCAAAGCTTTTCATGGCAGCAACATGTGTTTGTGTTGCATATTTATTTGGTTAATTGTAATGAAGTAAACATGTAAATGGCAGTTTTACTATAATTAATAAAGAATTAGTTTAGGCGTTTTCTTATCCTTTTAAACAGATGTATATCCTAGTAAACTCCCAATGTAATGCGCAGTGACTGCTACATACACTTTGTAACAACCAAAGATATTAAAATAATTCCTGTTATATTACTTTGTCAGCAAAAATAGAATATTTGTGATAATGCAGTAAACATAATAAAGAACACTGCAAATTCATGAGGCCAAACAGAAATCTTTTAATTTACCAAAAAATTTCTATCTACTTCGGAAGACCATTTTGGTCAACCATCAAGATTTTGTTTTACATCCTTCTAAAAAAAACCCACAAAACTAATATAATTAAAACAAAAAGGTTAAAACAAGTGTTTAAAATGTCCACGTTAGCAACCGCAATGCACCAGAGGTCATTGTTCTGACGCACGAATCTGAGAATCACAACAATTTTCTCCCAAATTATTAGCCCACACTGGCAATTGATCGTCATCAATGTTGCAATCATCATCTTTACCCCAACACATCTTTTTCCTAAATTTCGACCGTTTCTTATCACTCAAAATTTTCTTCAAATACCAATTCTCCTGCTTTACATGACGAGACTTTGTGCGCTGCTTCTCTCGATCACGTGCTCTTTCAAACATCCAATCGCTTTTTCTCTTCTCTTCTTGTTTCTCCTTTCGTGATTGAGCTCTTTTAAACATCCAACCTTTTGCAGTATCCTTATTTTTCCGTGATTTCTCCCGTGATTCATGCCATTGACTATCAAGATCATTCATGATACCCCAAAACTTGTCAACAATTCCATTGACCATCTTTTCCATTCTTTGTTGTGTCGCGGTGAAATTAATTGATCGAACAGCGTGAGATACTTTTTGCCCTGTTTGAAAAATTACTTTGTTAACAGTATCGACAATTGATTTTTTGTCTTTATCCCGTTCGGAAACGAGTTTCAATAAACCAGCCCATTTTTCTTGGAATTGCGAAGAAAAAAAATGAGTGCTTGTATTGATTTTATTCCACATTTGTTTGGTCCAAGGTTCGGATTGGTCTGATTTGTTGATAAAGTCGCGGACGACCCGTTCTATTCTCATGCCGTTGTTTTCAATAGCGCGAATTACCTGATCAGACGTTTGTTGCATTGTATCTAATAATTGCCAGGCGGTTTTCGTTATATTGAACTCTGCTTTAGTATCGTAGTAGAGTTTTTTCCACATGTTCGTTTGGTTTTTTTCTTCATCAATGGCAATTCGCATCTCTTCAATTTTTTCGCGGAGATCGTTGATTTTTTCACCGTCACGGCCATAGCGAATTTTACCAATCTCGAGTTTTAGTTCGCCGTTTTCTAGTTGGAGGTCGTTTAACTCGTTTTGGTGTTTGGTTGATGGCTGTAGCTGGGCAAACAATTGTCGAAGATCTTCATTTTCTGAGTGGAGTTGATTGATTTGTTGGCGTAAGGAACCCAGTTCTTCGGAGATAAGTTCAGGTTCTGAAATAAGTTTTGTTTTTATTAGTTTTTCTCGCCAGTAATGAAATACAAATTGTTAAATTCAAATATTCTTAACGGTATTCAAGTAAATACACTTTTTACGTGCAGTAAAATTTTACAGTACTCCAATAAATTTCGTATAAAAATACTGATAATTAAATTGTATTCAGATTGTTCTACAAAATTTTCCTTCAAAATTTTACTGTATAACTTTTCTCAGCTGGTATAAATTGTTAATTATTTTTGCATTATTCGTATATGTGTATTTTTTTAATATTTCACTTGCACCATTTTTTTTTGCTTGCGTGTTTGCATTTCTGCTTATAAAAATACTGATAAATCTTACTAAATTATATTGAGATTTTACTACAAAATTTTACTGTGTAACTTTTCTCAGCTGGTATAAAAAGGTTGTAATTTGGCATATTTTATCTTCAGATAATTTCCAATACCTTCAAACCTTTCATTATCAAAATTTTCCATTTGTAAATTTAAATTTTCATTCTCTTTTTGTAGTGATTTCAATTTCATTCGATGCCTTCTCTCCTAAAAAAAATATAAAAAATTAGTGCCTAAATAAAAGATACTTTTTCTCTTTAACTAACATCATCCTGAACGAGTTCCAATTGCTTTAATGTTTCACCGTGTTCCAACTGTTTGTAAAATAAACTTAACTTCAACTTTTCCCTTTCCTCATCCTGATCATGGCAATTAACGGTCTTTCCAAATTCGATTAATTTATCGTCATTCCTATCTATCAATTTTTCAAACTGATTCTTCCAGTAATGCACTTTCTGATCACAAGACTATTTCAAAGAAAAAAAATACTTAATAACAAAATAATATAGTAACCCTTTTTAACCCAAAAGGCTACTTCGAAATTATGAAGCTGGTTTCAAAGCATGCACAACTTCAAAATAATTTAGTAATTTACTTTTGTTTAAAAAAATTTAAAAAAAAAATTATATGCTTTCTTAAGCAGATAAAATCGATCTGTTAATAATTTTTAGATAGCGTAATCTCATCAAAGTAGTCCTTATCAATTTTCTTCTATGAACTCACAACTGAAGAACTGGTTTGATGCAACAAACACATTGTCAATTCATTTTGCAACATTTTTAACTCATTAACATTCTTCAAACTGCTGTGGTGTTGTAAAAGGTGAGAATTTGGCCATCCTAAAGATTAAAAAAAAAATTAAATCTCAGACATTTTTAAAAAAAATTTTTCTACCCAAAAGTTCTCACCCAAAAAATTCCCAATTCCGAGACCCAGCGCCAAAGCCAAGATTATCGCTATCAATACATTAGTATTCATCTGAAAGCGGTCATTAAACGGTTTTTGATAACATCTTATCTCGTCCAGGGGCTGATCTTCCTGTTTGGTTACCATACTCATGTTTGCATCTCCTTAAAAAAATTGTAAACATGTCATAAAATTTGTACAAAATAATTTTAAAAAAATACCTGAGATTGTTAAATCCAAGTGCAATAAGTCTAAGTCCGAATTATCAGGTGTTATAGTGGACGTCGCTTCTTCGATTTTTTCTATGTCACTACTTGAATCATTACCCACTTCAGATGAATCCATTGCACTGCATGATAATTTTAGATTAATCCTAAAATAAACCAAAAGTTACCCAACTTACTATTCGAATGACTGGGACTCGTGCATCGTTTCAGTGTCGATTTCATTATCGCCAAAATCAACATCAACATCTTCATCCTCAAAAATTAACAAACATTATTATCAAAAAATAAAGCGTCTCCAATCTTAATACTTGCACTTTGCCGTCTGTGGTTACCCATGTCCATTCGGACAGCTCCATAGTATTTGAATCTGCTGACATGTCGTTTTACGTTCTTAAAAATACTGCATGTATTAAAAAAAAAAATCCAAGATCATCATGACGAGAACCAATTCTGGAACAATTTTACCACACACCAGCACTTCCGATTCAGCTGAAATTAGTTCAGATCGATTTGATACCCGCCAAAACATTAATTTTAATCGCCACTCATTTAATTTAAAATATGCTACAAAAAACACCTGCTTTAATCAATCTCACATGTCCAACAAATAATAGATTTTTATGTGTCTGTAATGTAACATTGTAAAATTACAAACCCGATTAAACTCAATAGTTTTCAGGGTTTTGAAAAGTGACATTTCGATCTAGTGACTAGTTCCTGCTTAATCGGAAGTTAGATAAATGGTTAAATAAATGGTTAAATAAAATTATACCATTAAATCTTCTGTACAGGAATTGAACGACAGATTTCTGATTACTTTATGGCCACACGAGCCCCATTTCGTTGCGTTGTTGTTGTTATAATTGTCCATAGACTTGACGCAAACCGACGATTGAATGTCGTAAATAAACATGCTTAACGCCATTCAGCGTAGAAAAATCATGACGTCACTACATACCCCTTAATCGCAGAAGCTATTTTTTGTATGCATGCTGAGGGCATAGCTTACAACCTCAAACTGATAGTGGGTAGTAGAAGTGTTGGTTGTGAAAACGACTTTTTCACATTTAATTTTAAATGAGAACCACTCAAAAACTTGCACGATATAGATAAGGTGATTAAATAATAACATATGAGTACGCCATACTACAAACATGTAGACACAGAGCTGAGAGCTATGGAGTACCATTTGTGTAAATATTCATCATAACCATTACGTCATTGCATTATGCTATTACTTCAATACATTATGCTATTACAATATTCCAGTAAATTATGCCAATAAATTGAGAACGCACCGAAAAGGTTTTCCAAGAAAAGAGGACGTATTAAAATATATTTTCTTAAAGTATCTGTGTGCATTCTTCGTCCAGGGAGTGCTGCTACCTAGTATTAAATAGCTGAACGTTCTAAAGTTGTGTTTTTAAAATGTAAAAATTCATAGTAGGAATGAAACCTTACAGGGAAAACCTCTTTCTTAGAAAAGAAGTTACATTCTTCTAGGTGCATTCTTTATGTAGTATAATGTAATGACGTTAATGCCATTATAGAATGTATTGCACTAACATAATAAACGGCGCAATATAATACTAAATACCGTAATGAATAGGCATAATCATGACATTATATATGGTATGTTAAGACAGTGATTTCAGTACGTCTATAAATAAATGTCCTTTTTTTTCAAAAGTTTACCTGTTATTGATAAAAGTTTTTATAGAGGTGAGGAGGGAAATGAATGAATGAATTTTTTTTTTACAATAAGAGACTGCAAAATGATTTACAATTAGATTTTAAATAAATAAAGTTTAAAAACCCCGAATTTACCAAAAAAAGTACTCGTCCTAAACATCACGTTTTTAATTTCGCGGGCTTATAGCTCAACTTAAAAAACATTTATTATTCTACACAATACTTTTCCTGGCAGCAAAACAATAACTATGACGTCATACGCCAAGAATTAATCATCGTGCAATGTAACTCCTCTGCGATGGAGTGAGGCCAGGTACACAATAAAGTAATTCCTCGAAAAAGAAAAAGATGTTGGCAAAAAAAATTATTAATTTATATTATTAGTTTTGTGATACTTGTGTATAATAATCTATACTTAACGTGTGGAAAATTTTTGCAGTGATCGTAACCTTCGATTCGCATTATTAAATGTAACGTTGCGCTGGGTTTCCTGTTCCGGTCCCTCCCTTACGTGAACCATTCCGTTCAGTTTCGTAACAAATATTGCCGCGCAGGAGCACATTACAATTAATCTGGAACATTTCGATTCATGTTCTGCAAATGAACTCTAGGACTTAACCTATTTGAGTTCAAAATAAAAATTTTTTTAACCCATACACATTTACGGGTAATGACAACGTAACCAAGATCGACTGTATTTTTCGACATAAACCTGCAAGTATAATAAAATAATGAATTTTATTTATTATAAACTGTAATATAATTTTCATTGTAGATTGATATGCAAGGTGATGATCATGTACAACAATTTGACCAAAAGCCTTTCAAAATCCATTTTGTTTCTATTTTCTTTCGCGTGGGAATCTCGTCTTCGGTTACCTTTATTGATCACGATCAGTTTCATGGTTCTTGATGTTAGAATGCAACTGGAAATTAATGTGAATGTGGCAAACCGTGATGCTGCAAATGATGATAACGACGTAGACGATGATGATGAAATAGAAATTGAAGCTTTGTGAGTAAGTGATCAACGACTGTTTTTTTGTAATAAAATGATGTGTGATTGATATTTATTATTTATATGCATTTAACTACAATGTTTACTTAAAATTACGTAAATATACTCGAGAAAATATCGAGTAGCGTGATTTAATTACAAAATTCTATAATTTGTTAAATATCATTTTTTTAAATTTTTGTTCTTCGAAAAGATTTAAAATGTATCAATGAAAACATGGATTAAATATTTATTTTGACATTTTGGAATTTTTACACATTTTCCTTATCTATAAAATATATGAATAACTTGAGTATAAAGACTTATTTAGTATATGAAACTATAGCTAATAAATATTTTATTAAACCATCATTCAATAACAAATAACCTTATGGAAAATGTACAACTGGAAAAAAATAGGTTAACTTTCATCAGGCCAACATTAAAAGTATCAAACAAACTAATTTAACAATTTTTTCAAGTAGAAATAGTAATTTGAAAATTAGCACCCGTTCTCTTTTAATAACATTCAGTGGCAACTGATTTGGTCAATACTTTATCTGAACCCTCCTCAACTTTTCCGTAAACTATTTCTTCGCCATAATAGTTCAGTATTTTTAAACCGGGTTTCTGCCTGACTACATCTTCAACAATGTCATCAATTATCTATAAAAAGAATAATAAAGTTTCAACGTTAAATGTTTTAATTAACTGCATCAACGGGCATGAGCTCGCTTGGTCTATAAGGCTAAACATTGTTTGCAAGTTCAAAAATACGAAAAAATACGAATTAGAGAAGTCCAAAAATTTCTTTGCTCTCTTTTAACTGTGCCCAAGATATTAGATAGATTACATTTCATTCTGTTAGATATGAATAACAGTAGACGTTCATTCGTTTCCCCAAGAGTCGATTTTTCATTATATGTAAACCTACACAAGCAAATATTTTGATACAGTATTTCACATAATTTAAATCACTAAGAGCAGATTGCTTGGAGATGATTCATGAAAACCACCTACAATGAGTCATTAGAAAATGTAATCTGTCATCCTTATATTAATATGGCTGTTAACGTCTACATTTTTGATTGTTATGGTCAAATTATTGTCACCACTAACTCTTTTTTAAGTGATCACAATCCGGGAAGTTTTTGATTAGATGATTTAATCTGTCTGAAAAATTGCTGAAATTTTATGATTTATCAATCAGAAATAAATAATAATAACCAGCTCATAAGATCCAGTGACAATAATCTGTGATTCTCAATTGCGAATTGATAAAAGAAGAATAAAGCTTGAGAATTGATAAAAATTATTACCCGTGAACATTGCTGAAGATCTAGAAAAATTAATTTTGTTAAGCAACAAGGAATGTTTGCCAAACAAGCGCCTGTTATTTTTACTAATCCAACTAGATCAACCACTTCCAATTGCCTATAAAAAATTTTAAAAAAGTATATTAATAGAACAAAATACGACTTGTTAAAATTAAAATTAAAAATTACCTGCAGCCACTAACGATTGCTTCCAATCCCCTATCAGAAATATCCCAACACCATGCAAGACCTAAAACCTTTAAATTCGGACACCTGTGGAAAATCATACCAAGATTACACAGCTATTAATTCACAAGATTCATTATAAAATTACCACTTCGTCATAGTTTCAACTCCTTTGTCATCAAAATTACTGCAACTGGAAAGGTCTAAGCATCTGAGATGTTGCATGTTTGGTCCTTCAAATAAATTTCGGAGACTACCGTCTGACAATTCATTTCCTCTCTTGACTTTTAAATATTTTAAATGCTTCAATTCCTAACACAAAAATTAAAAATACAATTTATTTTTAAATTCGTTACTGAAAGGCAACAGTTCCAACTCTTAAGCAAATTTTGGTCATTTTGTGTTACGTTACCATCTCTAGAAATTCTTTTTGACAACACCAAGATTTGACAAGAGTTAAGAAATATTAGAGGAAATTGTTTTAGGACAAATTAAATTTGTTGGTAAAATAGGGTATTGGCTGTAGAAAATTAGGAAATTGACGTTCAAATATTTTTCAAAAACTTTTCTTTGAAAAAATTTACTGTGCTGGCCCATTCTAAAGATATTTGTGTAATAGTGCTGGTGACGTATTGTGTGGCATCGATTTCTAAAGACAAAATTTCACTCCTTATAAGGGAGACTTTTAGAATGTAAAGCAGACAACACTCACTGCACCACTTTCAATATTCTTTGTAGAGTGAACCAGTGTAGTAAACTGATATCTAAGGCTTCAATACTTTTATTGCAAAAAGTCCAATGTCAGACATGAGGTCAGCAAACGAAATACTCAAATCTGTCAAATCACTGCACTGCACTAAAGCTTGGTAAGTTATGTCTGTTAACTCATCGCCATCCAAATACAACTTTCTTAATGTAGATTTCCGTTGGTCAATCAGCGCCAAGATAGCACTAAATAAAATAAATAAAAAAATTACAAAAAATAAACCACTTAAAAAAATTACTCACCTATCAGAAATAGAAGCAAGGCCATCAACATTAAATTTTTGTAGTTTACAACATTCCGTAGCAATCAAAACAACACTATCATTCCTGAGTAAGGTACAATGTGATAAATTCAAAAGCTTTAATTTTTTCCAACCAACTATTTGGCACACAACATTATGATCAACACTTCTACATCCCTCAACATTCAGTGCCTCAACAAGAGGACAGTGAACTACTAATAAACTCATAATGGCTACACTGATACCATCACACCACTTCAAATCTAAACCCGTCAATAAAGCACAATTGAGAATGCATGGCATCATTTGCCACAAATCCGTAAATCGTCTCAATTCTAAATGACGCAAAAGCGGTGTCCGTTCTAAAATCTCTACTATTGTATCGGGGAATGTTTCATTATCAAATTCCAAATGTTGCCATAATATTGGATCATAAGCCAATCGATTCCAACTCTTACAAACAGGTGCAACCGAATAACACAATTCACGAGGTGTTAAATAAGATAAAATTTTATATCTTAATTCATGAGGGAGTGTTTCAAATATAGATTCTATTTCATCTTCATCTTTTTTCTCAATTAAATCACATTGGCACGATGCATCTCGATTAGAATTTGAGATCGTTTTTGGTTTATCTTCACGGTCGTCCGTAAGAAAATATTCATCTTCCAAGTCCATTTTTTGTTTATCAAAGTTAAAAAAATTAAATTGTTTTGCAACTACTTGCGTGGAAAAATTTTCTAACAACTATGTCATATGCTAACTTATTAATATCCTTTTCCCTGAACGTTGGGTTTTTTAATGAATGGTTTATCGGCCTTGTCATACAACCGCAATTGTGGATCACCTTTGCCACTTGTATCTTTCTGTTAAAAGAATAAAAATGATCATTATGTTTTGCTTACACACAATTAATGCTATCTGAGTGTTTAACTATGCTAAGTAGACGATAAACGGGAGTTACATTTCTTGGCCAATGTAATAAACATCACTTTCGCAGTAAACCTAACAGACAACATCAATACGCTTTACTGGCGCCACATCGTGTCAAAATTCAAACATTAAAAAAAATTTACATCTAGATATTTAATACAAGTAAACAAATGTAAAGCTGCATGTCGAAAACACCATTTTGATACGTACTAATCTTATTCCCACTTATCAAATTTATTATACTCTTGAAATTTCCCAGCGTACCTACCGTAGTCGATGCCCTGCATAAACAAACATTACACACTTAACGGCAGAGAAGTCCCCTCCCAACCCCTTACTTCATCCAACAAACCAACCACTTTGAAAGCTTGGGATATTTTATTTTAGCCTAAACATTTTGAAACAAGCCAATTTTTTTTGCATGATTAGACGAATACAATTGTGGCAGTTATGTAAACATTTGTTATAAAAATACCTAAAAAAACGTTAATAAAAAAAACCAAAAACATCAATATATATATACCACTATCAAAACAAGCAACAAGAAAAAAAATATTTTTAGTGCTGTACAGTGTTAATTGTATAACTTAAACCTAATTACCGTATAACTTTTAATCTTATAAATTGTCAGAGTATTTTTATCGCTAAATGATTCATTTCAGAATGTTATGATCGCAACTGGTATAAAAAAAACAAAGCGCTCATGCAACCGGACTCCATTCTTGTTAGTAAAAAAATCTCCCGAGTTCCGAGATGTCCCTTTTAAATGTTTTTATTTTTTTATAGATGATAAAAAGCAGATCTACTGACGAGCCGGAACTTTGAGTTCCATACCTGAAGACTGAAGATGACCAGTTCGAGACTGAAAAATGACAAGAGACAAGAACAAAGTTTTAAGCAGACCGCCACCATCAAATTTTAGAAAACAGATCATGCTAGACGAGCAAATGAAATTGATAAAACGCAGACAAAAAAAAAAAAAAAAAAACACCAACTTGTATCAATAATCCAACATACCTTTTTTAACACAACGTGAATTGTGAAGATGATTACTACTGCGATTATAAATCCTCCAATTGCTAGTAGTGCATAAGTTACGGCATTACCAATTTGCATTGGTTTGTAAACCCTAGACTTAAATGCTTCTACACGTGCTTCAGGCCATTCAACATTCTAAAAATAGACAGGAATGAAATTATATAATATGATTACTAATTTTAATTTCTAATTTGACTCACTTCATCAACCCAAAGTATTGGATAAAACATTCTTGTAATGTTTTTAAATGCTCTGAAACGAAATTAAATAATTCAGATTATCAATATAATGCACAAACTTCGATTAAGTTAAGTCTATATCCTGGTTTAAAATGCATTACACATTATTAACTAGGTTTAGCTTTAACTGATGTTGTTGCAATCAGCTTTAAGTATTTTAAATTGTACACTATGATATTACCCGCTCGCAATAAGCAATTTAAATAGTTTTAATTTATAATTCCTATACTGATTAATCATCGTTCGTGACTAATTGTAGGAATTAAACCATTTTAACTACTTTAATAAAGATGACACTACCAAAGTTTTGCTTTGTACAATTCATGTTAAATTTGTTCATCCCTAGGATGATGGTAAATCTGTTATTGTTTCTAGTATACTTTTTGCAATATAATCATCGGGTTATGTGGACTTTTCGATTGGTGTGATATGAGCACCTTCTACGCGTATACTAGTACATTATCAGGGTTATTTTTGGGTTGGCCTTGAGTGAGTGGGGGAGTGGGGAAAACCCGAAACTGGTCCAAAAAGGGTAGGCATGACCACCCGTTGCCAGGGTTGGGGTCAGTTGGTCGGCAGGGATTCCATCAAATCATTAGGCTTTTTGTTCTTGCAAATAGTCCACCTCCAAAAAATTTTTCAGCTGTAAAACATTTTCAAGAAAAGTTTCAAACTTTTCAAAATAACCAAGGTGATACAAATGATAATAACCATTAAATGGCGGAAATCGGAATTGATGGCGCATTAACTATAAAAAGTAAACATTCACAGCTTAATATAAATAATTAGAAATATGTTGCATGATATACGAGTTGCAACATGTTAAACCTTAATTTGTGTAATTACACTATTACACTATAGTCTTTACTGAAAGTATACTCAATAACAGAAGATTTATCATCTTACCCACCCAAGGGTTAAGTAGTTAATTATATTTACGGAATATGAGACACGGGTCTGAGGTTGACGTTAATCTGTATTCTTCTGTGAGCTCGCATAACAACTCCCGTTTTCTGAAATATATTTATCGAGTTACTCGTAAGTTGTAATTAACGATGGCTAAGCCATAATTCAATGTTTACTGGTTCAATATCCAGTACAGTTGAATGGAGTTCTCGTTTTCGGTCCAATCCGACAACAGCTTCATAGTAGTCAATGTCACCCTCGAGAAAATGAGGTAGTGTAATTACAATAGGTGCACCTAGTCCAAAAAAAAATTTGGTTAAATCATTTTTTCACAATATATCGAATGCTGGGTTTTAAAATCGTTCACTTTTTAGCATCAGTCTAAGCTATCACTAACAATTTTGCATATTAGAATAAATATTTAGTGGGTTTTAATGCTACAATTATATTGGCTGATAACAATTTGGAACTCCCAGCAACCTTTCGGTCAAATATTCGCTCAAGATTACCCTTTTTACAGGCTCCAACATCAAGAGCACCAGACTTTAAACATCCAGTTTCGTTCGGGCAGAAGCATTTGTTGTTGTCTTCTATATCTGGTCCAGCTAACATAGAAAATGGCGGTGAAAATCGGTATACTTTAAGTCCATGGACTGACTCGTCTTTTTCGTATGTTAAATAAATTGACCTGGAACAGGAATAAAATTTTATTAGAAACCACGATTTGTAACAAATAATTAAAAATTACCTGCACAAATCAGTTGAATACAAATAAAGTGTGTCGTCTTTTGAAAGAGAAGACTTAAAGGTACTTCCATCTAAAATAAACAATTACAACCATCCAAAAAATTAAATTAGAAACTGGTATGAAATGCCAAGTTTTCACTTGGCAAAAATTGAGGCCATTATTTTTAAAACAAATTCATAAATGCCAAACTCAACACACACACACAACAATTTAAACAAACATTTCTTCCCTCAGAAAACAAAATTTTTATCGACCTAAATCTTTCATTTTTCTTATCTGTCTTATCTGTTTAATAAACCAATACATTTTTAATTTCTTACCAGATCCATTAATTCGATTGCAGTATTCAGTTGCCCACCAGGGAACGTGGCTACAAACAAAAAGCTAATTAATAAATAGTTACGCATACATAAAATAAAAGTTTACGTTTCATTATTCCATTTGTAAACATTTAGAAATTTACTCCTATCCTTCTTTCCAGTGAAAACTGTGTACGTTCCGTCAGCAGTGTAATTCATCTACATAAATCAATCAAATTGTTATATAAGAATTACCTTACTACGAAATGTTAACTTTGAAAGTAAAACGCACACGCGGCAAAAAAAGCCTCGAAATTAAGCATATTTCATGTACTGCATTTTTAAGCCATAAATTGGCCTTTTGCACACCTCAAAAACGATCTAAGCATTTAAATTTTGAATTCAGCTATTTATTTAATATGTGAATTGACAGAGTAATTGACTGATTATAAGCATCAACTAAAATTTCCTGGCACCAATAAAATACACCCCTGCTCAATTCAACATTTGGTCAGACCCAGAAGAAAAATATCGTTTTTCTAATAAAATTTCCCTCCAATTTAGGTTACAGCTTTCGGAAAGAAAAAAAAAATTGGGTTCACTTTTCGTTACAGCTGAATAGCACTTTTCTGCGTAATTGTTGTACCTAGGTAATTTTCAAACAGCTTTTAGGGAAAATTGGGCTCTCTACTGCAGACCTTTTTCAGTCATTATCTTGAATTTAAAACTAACTAGGCTTTTCGTGTAAATATTTTTTTTAAAAAAAAACTCTTTTTCCCGACAAGAATAAAGAATACCTTTTAAAGAAAAAAATTGATATGAATAAACTAACTTTAAGTGAAAATTTTTTTTCCCTCAAAGTCAACATTAAAAATGTCATTAAAGCATAGTTTTAAAAAGACATAGCCCGGCGTTAACCATCGTCTTACCCTATATTGATAGCCGAAAGTCCCATTAGGTAAAATTTCCTCTCCTTTCTGCTTAGCTAAAAATATCATCATCTTATCTTTGTATCCCGTATACAATAATTCATCAACAGTTTTAGTCATGAATGGTTGTTGTTTGAACATCCTAACAACGTTGGGTAACACAGTCTGTTGCACCAGCGACAACTTCCCTTCAGTTTTCATAGCCATGCCCTAAAAAAAGGTCCATTAAGTTCAAACTTTGACAAAGCAAACAAAAAAAAAATTACCGCAAAAGGTGTATTTATCGTTGTAACATTGTCTGTTAAATTGCCACTTGATCTACTAGCATCAAAAATAAACCATTTTATTTGGTTGTACGAAACTGTATCTTCTTCATCGTTGAATGATATGTTCACTTTTTTTCTAAACTCTCTGAAATATAATTTTTTAGATTAATTTCTCAATCGGTCAAAAATATAAATTCTTTACCTGAATGTATATGGTCCTAGTTGCTTTAAAATTGGTTTACCACCTTCAACTACCTCATCGGGATTGGTGTAGTTAAAAAAAAAAAACTGCATATAAATTGGAACCGGCGCTTCAGCCCATGATTTGTAAACATCTGATCCATTGACTAGTTGGAGATTCTGAAACATTTTATCTTCACTTTATTTTCAATATTCAACAAAACAATTGTTTCCATGTTCCTGCCTGCAGGTGCGAGATTTGAATCGCTTCGCTTTACGAACATTTTCAACGATTGTCATTTAACAAAAAAATTACAGATTGGAAGTGAAAGGAAATCACACAATCAAAAGATTTAGAACTCATTCCACGTCTTCTTAAATTAAATTCACTTTACTTTTAATGTATTCTATTCAAGAGTAAAATGGAAAATTACTCAAACCCAAGTCTTTTTTTTTTTTGAGGGGTAATTTATTTGATATAAGGGGAAAAAACACGACCTTTAATATAGTTATTCAAGAGAAATATGTTGGAATTTAGCCTTTGATCAAATAATTTATATAACGTGATTACAGGAGGAAAGAATTTAGTTAAGGTTTAAAATGACTAATAACAGACCTGTACTTTGGAACAAATTATTGAATTACTTGAAGCATGAATTTATCGTTTAAAAAAATGTTACATAAAAGCATTTCCTTTTTGAGTTTTAAATAAATTAAAAATCTCAAGCACTTTTAGTGGAGGGAAAAATGTTCGGAATGTTTTTCCTTTGATTTCCTTCAAAAGTAAACAAAAATGGCCACTGTCATTTCTCATGTCAATCATCACTCACCCAACTCCCTAAAAGTTTATCTGGGTGACAAATGGCAGATGGGAAAAGTTCAAAATACAAATTCCGAATTTTTGTTTAACTGTTGTATCTAGGGTTAAATTTCAACATTTTTGCACTAAGTTTTCATTATATTTCAGGATGTTCAAAATGTATTGACTACATAAGGGTAATGAACCATCTGACACTTCTAACCATAAAAAAAATCCAGTTAATAAAATAATCAATAAACTTACAAACCCTAGATTTTTTATATGTTTGTAAAGGAAACAAAACATTTAAATTTTTTTGTTACTGACCCAGATTGAGTCCAGAACTTGTGAAAAAGTTTAGTTATCTAAATTGCATTTATTTAAATCTATAATGGCGGCTTCCCTGCATTAATAAAATCATTTTACCATTTCTCCTCAACTTGAAAAACATCCTTTTGTACTACGTAACCTATTTATTTCTTTTTCAATTCAATCGGATAAGCGTAGGCGAAATCAAATCATTTCCTTTTGGTGTGTAATCTTAAAACCAATAATTTATTTCCTTTTGATAATTTTTGCCGAATAATTTTTTTTACTTCAACTTGAATAAATTAAGCTAGGCTAAGCCTTGACACAAATACACTTTCATAACCTTTCCTCCTTATCTGACGAATCAAAGCTAGCATTTTAAATGTTAATTTGCGCTATTTTAAAAAAAATTCATTTCGCTGGTTTTAAGGAAACAAAGTGAATAGAATTTTCACCAGATTATTTCTACAATTCAGCAGACAAATTTTCCGCCACGTGAGTGCGCGCTTCGTTAGGCCGCGACCGAAATAGTCACGTAGGATAACGAAAATGCTCAGGAATACCCCGTTTTATATTACTCATGTTCTATTATAAAAACTGTATAAAAAAATATCTTTTCACTTACATCCTTAATTTTACTATTAACTATGTCTGGAAACACGACAAATAGAACCGCTCCTATAGCAAACAGTATGGCACCAATTGTCCCTGCAATTCCAAGTTTTGCTGTCACATTAAGTCCCATGGCCGAATATTCGATTGCTGTTCTCTAGTAAATTCAATACCAAGTGCGAGCAAAATGTGCTGTGGCTCATGCCGCTCTCGCAGCTTTACGTAGTACACATTATTCAAATCTCACGTGGTCTATGAGTCGTCATTGTGACGTCACTTTTACACTATCACGCCATTACTTTCCCTTTCTTCCTCTAGGGGTTGAAAATCATTACAGGGGCAATGGGATAATTCTCCTTGGCCTCGTCTGCATTGAGGTTAACCTTTTTTTCTCAGTGATAAATCAGGGCGAAATTATTTCACTTAAACTCTTTATTTCATTGGAATGACAACTTCCCCCCCACTGTTTTTTTAAATTTTTTAAACATAAATTACAAGATTTTTATAATCACCAAAATAATTATCCTAAAAACATTTTTATTTCAATAAATGTCTTAAAATCCTGTGGTTATTAATTTATTATTATTATTATCAACCAACATGGCTACTATTGCATGATAACATTTTTTCCCTGTATAAGGCAATTAACAATACAAAATTCCATCATAAACTCGTACAAAAATTCAAAGAATTTATTGTTACAAATTAAAAAAAAAAATATTAACCTAAAGCTTTACTTAAAATAAAAAATTGCACAAATTAATAAGCTGCATTTATGCTGCTTCTGTCATTTCGTTTTAACTATTTCTTATGTGGGACAGACAAATGAGATTTGTGTCTAAGATTAAACAACTGTGTGATAAAAAGACCAAACCAAAATGGTAAAGCATCAATAATAAAGTTCCGAACTGATTATGTATCATCTGGCAAAATATCAGGATGTAAATAGTTGCAGAGATCCGCTTCGCTGTTTACTATTGTCACTTTGCTTGCCGTTACTTCATTCAACCTATTGCAAAAATATCAAGACATCAAATGAAATTTGCTTTTCACGTATTGAAAATTTTACCATCCACGAATGATAGTCCAACAACCAGAAAAGAGAGCCGGGGCGTTGATTATAAGGCAAACGCCTAATCTTTCAGGATAATGTTTACTGAGCAGCCAAATGAGGTTTTTGACGAACTGATAATCCATACAATTTAAACCGAATTCTTTTAAGTCAAATACAATACACAGATTGTCGATTATTTCTTCGTGGCATCTCTTACAAGCTTCTTCCTATAGAATAATTTTAAAGAGTTTTAACATTTGCAACCATCAATTTCGAACATATTACGAATTTCAAGCTTCTAGGGCAGATTAAACATTAATTTTCTGTATTGTTCTATTGAAACGTCTACAGCCATTACATAAGACGGTATTGAACATGAAACTCCTTCACACCCTTAAAATAGTTGGGTTAATATTAACTTGACATTGGGTCCATATGCCATAAATTGGGTGAAATTAATCCAATTTGGTCAAATTTGATTCGAAACTTTAACCCAGAATAAACGCCAATGTTGGTTGAATTTTGACCCAATTTGTGGTAGGAGGAATACAACCCAATGTTGTGTAAATAATAACCGAAATATTTTAAGAATGCAGAGGGCAAGAGTAGTTTCAATACATGACAAAGTATAAAATAACTTCATTGCAATTTAATTGAAGGCAATGATTAAAATTATATAAACAATATTGCACTGACGAGGATGTTACTATCTTAAACAATATTAATTTTTGTTACATAAATTTTGTAACTAGAATGAACACTTGAAAATAAGAATTTAATACCTTAGTGGTTTAAGTACTAAAGCATAAGTTTTCTATATTTTGTAAAATTTTATGAAACCGAATTAAAGTCAGTATTGTGTTTTAAAGAAATCTAAAGATAATAACGAATTTTAGATTGACGATGAGAAAACATTTTTAAAATCAATGTTTGACCTGCGAAACTTTTCATAAAGGTCTACAAAGACACTCTATCGTTTAGTTATTGTATACATACCAGTATGTATACTATGAAGCGGGTCAATTCGTCGATGTCTCGCTCGTTGACGTTATGGTTTTTCGCTGGTATATACACAATTGGCCTTAAAATAAATAAAAAAAAGTAAATTTCAAATTTCAACATAAAGCACTGATTACAATTTAATTTACTGGACTCTTTTTAACAAGAACTTGAAAGCATTATAGTTTTCCACATTGAGTTAAACAGATTCATGAAAACTAGTACCACCAGAAATTCAATGACAATAAAATCATCACTTTTATCTACCTTCAAGTAGGCCTGCAAACTGTTTGGGCAAATTAACTTATACAGCTCATCTAAATTTTCAAAATTTTACGGGATGTAGAAAAAATAAATCTTCGGTTTGAGAAATGTTCTGCGCATCCCATATAATTTCAGAAGTTTAAGATAAGCTTTATAAATCAACTTTATGCAGCAAGTGTTTAAAGAGTCTCGGTAAACGCAAACACGTTTCTAAATCGTACCGGCCATGCATATCTCTATGCCTACACAACACAACAATTTTTTTTTCTAAATGATTCCGAATTATAGGATCATCTTCAGCCAACGAATTAACTCCAAACTCTCGTCGCCATTTATTTGTCTTGAGAATTGCTTTAAAAGCATCGTCAGCATTCCCAAATGCTCTTAGATATCGCCGTAATGAAAAGTCTGTGTGATACTATAAGAAAAACAAAAAAATAAATTTCAGTTTTTGCCGTCAAAAATTTCAAGTTACTACAACTTACTTGTTCGGGATCAGCATCGAAAATCAACTATAAGAAATAAAATTGTATAATTAGCAATGAAAGGGAAGTTTGTCGCCATATTACACCAAATTGCACGCTGTTTTTGAACGAGACACTATATCAAGTTCGTATTTCAATTGAAATGTCTCGCCAGTGAATTTAATTCTATACTAGCCGGGTGGTGCCATTCACCCGATTCTAATATTTCAGTCAAATGTAATCTGTACTTACTTTACAACGTTCCTTTAGATCTTTAAATACGTGATCCGGTGATGAATTATTACAAGTAGCCATCTTTAAATTAATTGTTACGTCAATTACATAATTTAGAAATTTTTCTTCAACAGATAAGCTCAAGAAACGTAGCAGGTGATATAGCGAACGGTGTTGTAAATAAATTAAGTAACGGTTTTTGTGGAAATTTTTTTCCTTGAAACAGGCCTTGATAAGAAAATGATACTCGTTGAGTTTATCTACAATTAGGGGATTTCAAAAAAAAACATGTGGCTGATAACAATATCAGAAGTTTTCAGGATTGGATAAAATGCGGAACAAGGGAAAAGGCAATCACAGCTAGAACTGGGTTTATAGAAAACCCGAGGTTCAACTGTGGTACTCCGGGTTTTCTGTAATTCGGACTGCGTTATGTGATGTTGAGGTCAACTGTAATTACAGAATAATTTACATTTATTAACACGTGTGAGAAGTCATACAGTACGAAACTTGCCATGTTATTTCTTTAAAGGCATTTTGGCACAGTTACTCAAGGATGTATAAACATCCTTGGTTTACAGCAATACTGGACCACAAAATTATCGGAACGAAAATTTAAAAAAATTACACGCCATTCAGAATTCAATTACTAAACTCTCTCCTAATATTTAATAAAAAAGTTATAATAAATTTTTTTACTTTGCTTTAAATGAATCGGGACGTAGTGCCTCGTAATTGTGTGCGCAATGGATTTGGTATCGACTTCAGATATGTAGCTAAAGAGTACTTCAGTGAATGTTGCTTCTAGTAATGTTAACACGGCAAATAGACGTACTACTCAATTTTTTAGACGTAATGCGGAATTTCTGCTGCAGTTGTATGATTAGATATGGATTATAGCTTCTTGAGCTTCTTGGAGGGACTGGAAAAGAGAGAGCAGGAAGCAGAGGGGAAACGTTTAGGAACAAGAAGTTTGTTTTATTCTTAATTTTCGTTTCAAGTTATGCCTCTTAAATCTACCTTTTAAAAAAAGATGTCCACAGCCCCATGTTTTGTTTAAGAACTAAATGATTTCCTCGCGTATGGCCTTGGCAGCTGGTAGCTTCGTTTCTGTCTTTCCTTCTTTTACCATACTAGTTAATTTCAATTGTTAAAAGTTAATAATAATGAGTTTAGCACAAAGAATAAAATTGACCATTGAACTAGTCCATCAATAGCAGTAAACTGCAAATAAAGAGGCTGCAAAATGCTGCCCTCCAGTGAGAAAATTTAAAATGAGCGTGCTGAGAATTAGTGCACAAATTGTTAAAAGTAGACTAATAATGAAAGTAACGGGCTTGTATGAAATTAAATTTAAATGTAATATTATCGAATTTAGTAAAATATTTAATATCAAGTACTCAGCGTTTAAATCTAATTATTGTAAAATTATTTTATTTGTATGCTTATTAATGAACTGTAGAGTTATAAACAGTGCAAAAAAAAAACTGGAAAAATAGGAAAAAAATCTGTCAAGATGTCACTGATGTATCAAATTTTTTTCTTGTGTCAGTATGATAATAATAATCTATTATTAACTAAACCGATGATTGAAACTATTTTATTTACATCACAATTAAGTTGACGTAACCTTGAAAGAATATTTTCAGCAAAAATCACACTCCTATAGGTTTGCGCTTGCTGTTATGGAGGATAATTTCTTTTGGCTCGTTGGATGTTTTTTTGGGGAAGTCTGGTGATTCGAAGTTCTGAGGTTTTTGTCGAAATCTGGTTTGCATTGTTCTTTGGTTTGTTTTTGTTTTTGGTTTTTTTGGGCTAAACTTGTTTTTATTTGCTTTGGTATTGTAGCCTAGCTTCTTCTCGCCGCATGTGACCCTTGTTGTAGCGGCGTTAAGCTTTATTCTTCTTCTTCTTCTTTTTGACACCATAGTTAAATAATGTTTTAATATTGAAAATCGTGTAATATTTTATAAGTTTATCTAGTTCTACGTAAAAATGAATACTAAACAAGTAAAGAGAGTTTGTGAAATGTATGTAGAACCCAGTGGCAGTTCATAGTATCAATTCTGCTCATTACTGTTATTATGAATATTTTAAGTCATCGTCTGGTCTTTGCTATTCTCTACTCTAGTATTTCTTTTCATCTTGCAATCAGAAGTGAATTTCAGCCGTCTCTCTCGCTGCCGTTCATTTTTAAACCAATTTTTAACTTTTACAATAGTTACTTTTGGTCTGGCTAATCTGAAGGCGTTCTGTTTTTTTAAATAAAAAAGAATGAAAATTAACAAGCTGTAACTCAGTCTCATTGAATAACTTACTTTATTAAGGTGGTCTACGTATGTGAGTAAAGTTTTTTCACTAGGATTTGGACAATTCCGATACCACTCTCTTAATAGTGGAAACTCCTGTATTGGATGAAATGTGAACCGCGTGTCCGTTGGCACCACCTTGCGGCGACTTCCAGAACTAGTAGATGCTTCAGACAGAGTACATAGTGTTGAACCTGTTTTTTTAGTTGAAAAATGGTAATTTTATAGTTCGTTTTAAGTTCACTTTTTTATTAATTACGAAAGTTTGGTAAATAACAAAGAAAAATCTTTTTAAAAAAATGTACGGCCTATCATTCCAAGTTTACCTACTTACACGTACGAAAGTAAAAACTTACCTTCTTTTCTAAACTTTGAATACCATTCCCCAAATTCTTTACTTTTAATTTTTCCTATTTTTGCAAGGTATGTTGAGTTAGCAATACTAGATATCATGGCCTATAGAAAGAAATATCGGAATAATTTTTTTTAAAAAAATTGTGGTCTTTAATTAGGGGGCATTACATTCAAAAAGCTTTACTTACCTGGGAAAGGGGAGACGTAGAAGCGAGAGCACTTTGACTCATTTCAGAAAGCAATTCAGTAACAGCACAACGGACAGACGCATCATTCCACTTTAATTCACCATCATCATCAGATATACTGTAAACGGACAAAACAGCGCGACTAATAAGTCTTTAAATAGTAGTGTCAACTTACAAAATTTAGGATCAAATCATACGCTTATATAATTATGCTGCGATACATGCCAAGCAATGATGAAAAAAATAATAAAGCTGCAATTAATGTCAATTTGATTACTGTACATCTGACTGCAATTGTGTCGATTATTTGCGAAATTTTATTTTTATTTGTTTTTTATTGCTCGCTTGCCTTTTGGATTTGTTTTAATAGCATTAATAAAACAAATGAGACAGCATCATCATATACCTTTATTTTGTATAACAAATTAATTTTTCAGTTGACACAAAATATTAAATCAAAACAAATGAAAAAAAAAAAAACAAAATGTACTGAAATTGTGTATTCTTTTTAATATCACATTAGGAGGACGTGTACAAACTATTGTGAACAAGCTGATTACATTCACAATTAAAATGAAAATAAGAAACAATAAATTTTAAAGCAGCAAAAAGGGCAAGGGAAGAAATAATTTTCAAATGAGCAGCAACGTACAATGGTCACAAGAAGAGACAATAACTGCACCATCTTTCATTATAAATCAATTGAACTTTGTTCAACAACACATTTTCCGATTCAACATTCATCAACATTAAGTGGGATCATGTTTTAAGAAAAAAATGCACAGTAAAATTAAAAACAGGTAAATAAAAGTTAACAGGAACAATAAAAATTGCATTGACTAAAGTAAAACCAAATGCATAATTCACACTTCAAAAAACGTTTTTAAAATTTTTAAATTAAAAATTTTAAATAATAAAGAATATCTCGAATTCAAGTCATAAAAAGAACAACTTCAACAATTATAATAGAAACAGGATTAATGGGATAATAACTGTACATTCACAAGACTAGAAAACACAAACCTCCTTACATTCCATTTTGTATTTATAACATAAAAACCGATTAAATGATTATCTCATTCTTTTTTAAAATCCTTTGTACACTATACATATATATTAATCTATACTGGCCTACTGTTTTATATTGAATGTAACTTTTAATGAGACCTTTTAAATCCTAAAAACTTGAAAGAGAAAATCTATCTACAAAATGCAAAAATACTACAACCTTATCTTTTTCAATTTTATTTTTTTTTATTTTTTTTTGTGTCTCTTCATGTCCACTGCAAACTGCATAGGGATAAAATGCTGTCTTCCAGTTACGTCGAAAAAGAGCAACTATTAATTTTAACTATGTTAAAATAAAAGGAAATGACTATTACTACTAAAAGACAATTGTATGATATGTTCCAAAAAATAAAATGTTTTGCAATAATTGAGGTAGAATTATGAATTAGCCTGATATGTCCACAATCCACTTTAGAAAAGAAAGTCTTTACATAACGAAATTATTTTATTTATACACTTCTCTTATTTGTTTATTAGAGGTGGACTTAGTTCGTTTATCTATCTCAACGGCTTAATCTGAATGGAAGAATAAAATAAATGAGAGTAGAGAAGAGACAAAAAAGGAAAAAGCAAAAAAAAAAATATTTTCTAATTACGTACAGGGTCTATAATATTGCATTGTTTCTACACATTTAGCATCGTCTACATAATACGGAAGAGTATGAAAACGAAAGGAACTTAATGTCTGTACATTACAGAAAAAAAAGTTTAAACACAAAAGGGGAAAAATCACATCAACATCACCTGACTACAGAAGGAAAACAGCTAAAACTGTTTAAACTACTTTACAACAAATTCAGGTGTTATATACAAAGTACGACCAAGTCAAATACGTTATTTGTACATTTCTTGTATACCTTTTCTTTCAATTATATACTGATGTATAGTGTTTATTTGGTTCTGATGACTTGTTCTTCTAAAATTTTTCCCTGATATGAATTTATACAAATTTCATTTAATTCGAAAATTGACAAAAAGAAAAATTCTATAAACTTCCCAAAAATTGAACCCTAATCCTAAATTCACTTTATTAATTGCGGCCCAAATCGTATTATACTGACATTTGCTCATTTCAGTAAAGTGGGAAATATCCCCTAGGCCACATATGAAGTGGTGGGGGTGTATGATTAACCGCATTGCCCACCTGTGGTGGATGCAAATGCTCGGGTCTGAGGGTCCAGTCGTCGCCACTCGTAGGGTGGCGGCGCTCGTACCCTCAGAGAGAGAGCTTGAGTCGTTTGCATTTTGCGCGTCGATTCTTGAACCAAAATTGCACATTTTTCGGTTCCAGTTTGGGAAATTTTTGTCGATATGGCATCTTGTTTAACTCGTCGGTATATTTGAGAATGAGGTTATGTGACGGGTGAGTGTTTAGTGCGAACCATTGCTCGAGTCGAGGAACCTCAGTAACGGGATCAATGAAAGTGCGATTTCTTTTGCGCCTCTCTTCAAGCGATGCTATGGCTGATGGCAAATAACTCGCCATGTACATCATTGAACGAGCTAATTCGCTATTGGCCGGTGGCATCGACATTCCTAAAGGTGTTCCTCCTGGTGCCGGAGTTGCTGGGGCACTTACCGCATGATGCTGTAAAGGGCTATCGCCTCGAGGTGCCGTCGATGGAGTGGGAGCGGAGGCGCCATCAACGGGTCCTATGTCATCCTCTTCCTCTTCATCACTAATGTCCGATGATGGCTCCTCATCGTCAGCCGGCTCTTGTTTGACATTGACAGTCTCTCGACCGACAGAATCACGTGAAAAGTCGCATGGCCTCGATGGTGGTGTCCTCGGGCTATCGGCATCACCCTCGTTTTCGTGTCCTTTACAAAAGCCATTACTTGTGTGAGGGCTTGGCCCCTTTCGATGAGGATCGCTCAAATTAAGGGGAAGATTTGCGGAAGAGGATGTGGGTGAACAGGCCGCAGCATCCACTCGATGTTGAGGTCCAACAGATCCACTGCTGTTGTTGCTGTCCTGGTTGTCGTGATTGAGCCCAGCCGCATCTCCATTGGCCATAAAGGATTGATCGCCTTGTCCATTGTCCGAGGAGGTCGTATCATGTCCGGGACTGTGGCAACCAGGTCCAGTGCCAGTGCCACCGTTCAATTGTCGCATTTCGGCGCGTTTGTGAGCGGCGCGCGCGTTTTTGAACCAGTACACCACGTTGTTGACGTCGAGCGGCTTGCGACCCTTGCGCGACTCGAGCACGTTTAGCTCGCGCACGTATTGCTGGATCTGCACGCGCGTCGGGTGCTGGTTCTCGGCAAACCAACGGTGCAGTTTTGGCAATTCCAACTCGGGATCGAACGACGTCCTCATCCGTGTCTTTTGCATCCCGGTTGCTCCTCCATGAAACTGCGTCTGGTGATGATGGTGATGATGCGGTGCAGCTGAGTGTACATCGGCTGCATTCACTGCCGACACTCTAGCAGCCGCATTTCCGGACGACAAATTCACCTGCTGCTGTTGCCGATGTTGCATCACCTGCTGCATGTACCAATGATCGAACTTCTTGCGCGTCTCCTCCGAAATCTCGTATGGGATGATCCCCTTGGAGATGAGCGACAGGAGGTTCTGTCAAAATAACATTGTAACAAAATTGTTTTTTCAACACCTCTACCAAACTACAAAATAAAAAAAACAAAGAAATCTTTTCAAGGCAAGGCAAAATCTTGTAAATTTCTTTATGGAGAATGTACGATTAGAATTTAATATTTAATTTTTTTAAAAAAAAAGAGGCGACCAAATTTGCATTTCCCATCACAAATCAGAGATTAGAGAAAAGCAGTTCGTCGTCGATCAAGACGAGCGCCATCCCGTCATCAACTCGACTGGCCCCGGTGATACCTCGGTGTGAGTAGGCAAATGCAAAGAGGGCGAGGGCACAATAAAAATAGGATTAGACGATGGAATTGGGGAAAGGAAGGAAGAGGTAGTGGTAGAGAGAGAGAGAGAGATGCGAAGGGAAATGCAACTCCGCCTCTGCCGCTTATTCTTTATCACAAATGTGCCGCCCTTAATGCTGTTATTCTAATGCCAAGTGAGGCCAGCCATGCTTTTAAGCGTCACAGACCCTAGAGAATCGAAGCATTATAGCAAAATTAATATTTAAAACTAAGAAAACACTTTTAATTTCATTAACGGGATGCATGGATGAATTGCTCCTCCTCCCCCACAAGTGAGGGGGCAAAGATTGTTTTTACCCGTCGAGTGTTTGCTTATGTGTGTCCTTTTATCAGTCCTTTGATCGCTTCTCTTTTCACCAACAACTCTTTCTTCGTCGGGATGTCTCGTCGAGATTGAATAGCAAATGGCGCATTCTGCTTCGGTACCCCCAGTAAACAAAAGCAAAGTGATAAGACACGGGAATACATTAAGAGGGAGAAGAAAAAGGGGGAGGACCTCGTTCACACGTGATAGAGTAAATATAAACTCAAATAAACACTCAAATAAAAACACTACTTCATCGACACGACTCTTTTCACCTTTTAATTAACTCGACAATTGCTTTTATAAAAAAAAAAATTAATTAATTCATCATGATATATCTAACAACCAAACAAACTTTTTCAAAAGATTCAATTACTGAGTTTCCCTTAATTAAAACTTTTTTTTATCAATTAAAAGAGAACTATTTTGATGTAGATTGTCAAAAACTTTATTCCAGGTATTTACAACCTTTAAAGAAAAATTCTAGTAAGAAAGATAAACGCATGTGAAAAGTCATTTGACCCAGTTGCCAGTCGACATTGGCCACTCATCACGACGTTGCACGGATAGGGAGAAAAAACGTGCGAGTATATCCTCGAAGGGAGAAAAAACGCATTTGCGGATGGGTCTGTCGCATATACACGCCCGCACAGCGAAACGTCGGTGGCGTTTCAGATAAAGTTTTATGAGCTTCTCGCCCTAAGTATGCACAATTTACGGGCGAAGCGCAGTTATCTATCGGCGACTGGTCCCCCTTCTTTACTCCAACACACCGTCATATTTACGAGAGTCGGCCGATAGCCCCTCGCGAGAGACGCAGGGCTGGCCCGATAAAGGTTTTCTTATACGCGCGCGTTCGAGCACCCAATGAAGCGACGCTACAAATATATTTTCCTCGAAAAGAAGTGCCGATCGTAAGTCCAGAGTCGGAGTTTTCTGATTAGGCCGAGCGAGCAAGATATGCACAAATCCACGAGGATGGGTGACTGCCAACGAGGGAAGGGTCGCGTCATAATTTTCAAACGGACGAAGGCGCCTGCAAAAGTGGCGATAGAAACGGACCGCATCTTATCCCATAGGGAAGGAGACCAAAGTTGAAAGGAAGGGATAAATGACAAATATGCAATTTATGATGGAAATACGTTTTTAGCCTCAATTAATGGCAT
Organism: Pachymerium ferrugineum; assembly: GCA_034686365.1. Classification (NCBI taxonomy): domain Eukaryota; kingdom Metazoa; phylum Arthropoda; class Chilopoda; order Geophilomorpha; family Geophilidae; genus Pachymerium; species Pachymerium ferrugineum. The sequence goes on along the minus strand of JAQGAS010000127.1, from coordinate 69,122 downwards.
CATTCGGTGGCCACTGACAGATCGAACTTCAACTGACGCCATCCTTAAAAAAATGATTTCTAGTGGATGCATTTATTCTCATGAGTGGACACGATCCAATGCAAACTCATCCATGAAATAGAAAAAAGTCTAAGCAGTCCTATTACTGAACTATTTTCAAACTCGTGCATTTTAAAATTGGAAACTTTTCGAAATAAATTGAAATTAAAAGTTTATGTGACTGTCATCCCATACTAACTGTTCAAAAAAAAAATGATTGGTTTGAAAGAAGAGGACATCTTAATCGATGGGACGTATAGGGATGCTGAGGACGCTCATTAGGGTTCAACTTTCCATATACTGGTTTCCGGCAGCTTGTGATGCAAAATTGAAGCAACTTTACATTATACATGCACAAATGGAACGAACGGATTTTCCAGCACGCAAATCCTGCATATGAAATTTTTCTTGATATGATTTGTGCTAGATACTTTCCTTTTCCCCGCCCTCTTACTTATACATTAAAAGGAAAACAGAAACGCAAAACTGAAAACAAGAAAACAAAGATTGAAAACTTGAAAGCCTTTGTCACTCTCTTAAAAATTTAATACATTAACAATAATAAAAATGAATGCAAAAATGATTTCTTTTCTTTGAAGTAAGGACTTGATTCAAGTGAAAAAGACTCTTTTACACATTCCCATGAACGTGCAGTGAAACGAAAAATCTACTCTTCTACCCACAACCTTTAGAATAAAAATAGCTAGGAGGAAAATTATTATTTTTTCCCCTACTTTCCTTATCCCTCCCCACAAACCTCTCTTCCTCTGAGGATGGATCGATAGAAAGGGTGAGCGAAGCTGCCATCAACACCGGCGGCTAATTTGAGCTATCGCTCGCCAGGCAATCATTTACATGTGATTCCCCACGAAAAAAGCCCTGATAATTTCATGGATTACGGCAAATTACGAGTCAGTGACAGTATCATTCCTTTCGGGTGCACGAACAAGTCTCCCACACGCGACCGGACCTAGGCCCGATCGTAGCGTCCGATAGAGGAACGCGCTCGCGTTGCCGCTTTGCCCCAGGCACCGGTGGCGGGTGGTCGGGTTTGGTGGCGGTCGCGTTGCCGCGTCATTAGTCCTTGTCGCAAGAAGGCAAACCATTTGTAATTGCAGATGGCGTTCCGGCCCACGGGCGCTACGTTGGCCGCTTGATCAGTTTGTAGTGCACGCTGGAGGGAGAGGAAGGGACTCGGAACGTTTCTCTTACTAGTGAGTACACACGTATTCAAACTAATGTTTGGGGAGTTTGGGGGTTTAATAAAAGTCGCTCGTTTGGTCTCTCTGTGGCCACAAACTGCGTTCAGTGAAAAGATAAAAACTCCTAGTTATGGGATGTTAAACTTCCTCCGGCTCATCAGATGTAAACGAAGTCCGAAGAAAAAAGTGGTCACAAGTCGCTATAATTAAAAATTCGAAACATAATCTGTTTGTTAAGATCTTAACTTTTCAAAATTCAATTAAAACAATTGCAATGTGTCTCACTGCGTTTCTATTGTATAGGGATAAAACAAAATCTCGTTAAGGAACTCGGGCTTTACTGACCAAAACAGCCTGAGGACTAAGACGCAGTGAGCCAATCTTGCATGATTGGGTGGTCGTTAATCACGTGTCTTCATCAATATTTCATCTGTCAGCCAGACAAAACACTTTCGATCAGATGAGTCAAACTTCCGATAACGTCTACAAATGACCACAATTAATTAGCGATATGCAAATTGAAAAATCACTTTTAATAAACACGTTTCATTTTGCACGCGCCACCTGCAGGGCATTCGAGAAACTTTTTCCCAATCGGCACATTCCTTTGCCAACAAAACTCGGCCTGCCATCTACAAATTGAAATTAGGCGCTAAAATTTTTTCACAAAAGATGCAACCCTTTGAACTTTTACTGTGAAAATAAATTAAATCTGCGCATTGATTAGAGGCAATAGCAGGACTCGACCCCTTACTCGCCTTCTCCCTCCCACGCCTCGTATAATTGGCATTATGGAAACACCACGAGCGGCAAATCCCCATCGCTCTCTTCAAACTTGCGATCCCGCCACAGGCCCCGCATTGTCTTTGCTCATCTGAGAATGAAAATGATGTTAACGTGCAATTAGCCATATGCGTCGTTTCAATTCTCGTACTCTAACCTTCATCACCGGGCGTTTCTCTTTGGCGTTCGACCGCTCGGCCCCCAAGGGCTGGGGCCACGTGTTAAGTGAAAAGGATGGCGAGAAGGTGGAGGCAGGTGCGCATTGCATTATAAAAAGAGAGGGGCTGGCGGATGCTTCAACCATTTTTCATGTATCGGAAACATAATTAATCAGATAATTGTGCCTACATTAGAACAAAATCGTATTAAGAGCACGGGGATCGATGCGCGTGCCACGCTTCAAAGTCGCCGCCGACGGAGGGCGCTTTGATGTCGTAAGAGAAAGAGAGAAACAAGCCTTTGCTTCCTCCTCGACACTCCACAGCACTTCTCAACCAAATCACAAACAAGCAAAGCTTCGGATTTACCGACAAATCTGCCCCCACTCGGCAAATGAGAGAATTAACAGCACGGGGCGATTAGTGACGGTGCACAATAAAATGCGCCCTTCCGGAACCGACACCCGTGTCTTCCCAAAACCCTCCTCCTACGACACTCTGCTATCATCTCAAACCTCCCTTGTCTTTCATTAAGACGAGAAAACAAATCGACAGAGAGAAATCCGCGTGTGAACGAAGCCTTGTGCAAAAAGATGTGTCAATTACTGGCAACATTTAAAAAAAGCAAAAACTGAAATAAAGTAATAAAATCCATCAACAATAACTCGTCGTAGCCTTTCTAAGTGTAGTGATTCAAAACTTCTATTGGGACACATTTTTATAATTTACCAAATTTATTAAAAATCCTTTAAAACTTTAAAATATGCATAAAAGCTGGACAGAAATATGATATCAAAAGGGAAATGTGGAGGGGTAGAATTAAGAGGGTTGATTTTTACTTTACTCTAAAGAACATTAGAGAGCAGAGGAGAGGATCGCCATTAACATACCCAAAAGAGAAAGAGCCACCACATTAATCCCTCTCTCTTTTCCTTTCAGGGGATTGGGACGCGGCGTGTCTTTTTGGGTCTAATCGGGTTGGACGAGCTTTGCTTTGCATGATGGACTTGAAGTGGAAGGCCACCCATCACTTGCATCCACCCTTTTCTCCTCTCCTCGACACAACTGAGTTCCAAAATGAACAAAAAAGCGAAACAAGATTTTACGTCTGTCCATTGACATTTCCTCTGCTGTAAACTGAACTTCACTGCAAAAGTTAAGACGTGCAATCCAACACCAACAGGTGTCCGGAGAATATTTTCGGGGAGGAAAAAAACCGCTTAAAAATTTTGTGAAAACTCACCACCCTGGTCGATTGCTGTTACCCTCAGTGACCAACGCCCACTTATCTCGTTTCTTCACCCTCACGTGACCATTCATCATAGAAGCGTGCTTCTGGCGGGCCGCGTTTTCATAGTCGGCCGCGGCAGTACCCATGAGATCGCTTTAATTTAGCGCCTTATCGAGGGGGCCGAGTGTAAAATATAATAAGCCGAGGCGCCAAAAAAACCACGCTCACTCACGATAGAAGAAGGAAGAAGACGACTTCATCACAATCCCAGTTGATTCTTCTTATCAGCGCTTCAAGATATTTCACGCGAGGAACTTTCAAGTATATCATTAAACTTTCATATATTCCCTAAACGACTATCATTTGTGTGTAAAATCGCACAAATTGCCTTTCAAAACCAATTTTTCACGATAAAATCCTCGGTGGGGCCCTCCATCACAATAGCGCCCCAGATATGCAAACGGCCCGGCCGAGAAGAGAAAGAGAAAAGACTCGCTCCGATTAGACCATCACACGCTGATTATACGATACACATATACACACAAGTATTAAATGCTTATTAATATTTAAATAGGCATCACCCTTCGTCCTAAGCTCAGAAATGAAAACAGAATCTTCAACCATCCCATCACTATTCTTCATCATTTGAGGTCCCGTCATTGGAATGGCGGCAAAAAATAGTGAGCGAAACTTTTTGAAAGTGAATTTTCTTATCATGCAGAAGAGAAAAAAAAAGTTTATACTTTTTGGAGAAAAATTCTGATTTTTTTTCTCTACTTAACACCTTTATCCAGTTTGATGGTAGTGAGGGAGGGGGAGGGGAGAAAAAAAAAATCATGTGAAGGGGGAAACAGTGGTGTAGCTTGCAGCTATGGTGATGCCATTTTCATAAAAACCGTGTGACTTGCACTGAGGTTGTTCTTTCCCAGTACAAGCACTGTTAATTTCCATGTACACAAATTAAATCATGAATTTAAAATGAGGCAGTGCAAGTCTAAACAGGAAAAAAAATCTTCAAAAATCTCCCGCTATCATAAAACGAAGAGATGCAGGTGAGGAGAAAGACACGCGTGTTGGGGGAAGGAAAAAAAAATCAGAAAATGGACTGAAAAAATGTGAAAAAGGGTATTAAAAACCCCGGTTTTCTAATTTTTGCCCTGCCTTGATGCTAGTTTTCTGGTTCATCTCAATTATTTTTTAATGAAACCCAATGAGTTTACATCTCACGTAAAATTCCACCAATTAAAAATATAGCTTGTGTATTCTTAGCAATTCTTAGCCTTGTGAGAAATTTATTTAATCCAATAAAGTTTTAATAGATAAATAGAAATATGTGAAGTTTCTATTTTTTGCATAAAATCAGCAGTTGGCAACATTGTATCAATTGTTGAAATTAATTGAAGTAAACTCAAAAGATTTCCTTAAAAAAAAAAAAAAAATAGAAAATAAATCATTTTCTTTCACATACCTCATCGATGGGACATCCTGCGCTCACCAACAGATTCTGCGACTGGGTCAAAAGCAGCTGTAGCAACTTCTCCTTCACATCATGGGCTGTGCTAACTCGCGCCCGGCTGCAATGACATCAACACAGCACGTTTTTTTTGTGCTCAGCGTTCGTATGTCAAAGTATGGGTTTTTTTTTTTTACAATCCCATATCAAACATTTATAAACAAAAATAAAATTTCCCCACTTTTCATTTCACCTGACCAATACCTCAACCAACTCTTAACAAAATAAAAACACAGGTAAATAAAATCTGTCTCAGTTCACAAAGCACATCACTATTTTTCTTCTACCAATTATTGTGGATTATGACTTTCCCTTTTCATCTTCAATCAAGAAAAAAAAGTCTCTTCAAAGTGAAAAGTCACTTTTTTACTCAGGTGAAGGAAGGATGAAAGGGTGGGGAGAAACAGAGTTCTTTTATCTCAAGCTTTGAGCCGTTCGTCCCAGTTGATTAGCAAGAAGCGCGTTTTCTGCCATCGGCCATTTGTCTCCATCGCGACAAATTAATGACTTACTCGCATTATGAGCATCCTGATTGTCAAACACGAGAAGTCACACCGCGAGAGAAACCCAGCAATCTGGGAGGCCTCGGTGCCGCGCCGCCCGTCAATTAGCCTCCGTCCGCCCACTGCATTAAAAAGCCGTAGCCCTGGCGACAGACGGATCTCGTCTGGATTAAGACCCCCACGTTATTGAACGCTGATTGCAACGTCGCCGTCATTTGCATACATTGATGATCAAGATCAGGATTGACAGGCGGGACAAATGTTTAATCTACTCAATTACCCATCGTTCCATTCCAATTCCCTCCCCGCCTTTCGTTTCCAAACATTTCAGGCATTCTCCTTTTCAAATTACGCACTCAAAACTCTTGGGGAAAATGCAAGGTCAAGGCCAGTGGGTCGTATGGTCAGTTAGGTCTAATCGATAAGACCCTTCCTGAATAGTTTCATTAAATGTGCTTTATGAAGAGAGATCATTGAAAATGAGAAAAGGGAAAAAAATAAAAGTGAAAAGAAATTGTAGAACGAAGAAACCGCATACCACACATCCATTTATCACGAGGTCCGCAAACAAGAGCTAGTCAGCCATAAAGAACAAGTCTCTCTAGCATCACCAGAAAGCACTTTCTCAATGCTCTTTTTTTAGGAGAAAAGGGTGAGGGAGAACTTACTACACAACGTTAATGTGAAGATGATTAAGAGATACGTGGGGAGAAATGCAACATATTGCCATGAGCTCGTGTGATGAATTGAGGCACACAGTAGCTCAATACAGAAGCGACAAACAACCACTTGGTCAATTTACGTAAATAAAAATTGAACGTTGTTAAACTAGAAGCGTCTTTTTTTTTTTTAGAATGAAATATTTTGAAAATGAAATTTGTCCAACATGTTTTTCATGAGTCGGTACAGTACTTAAATGTCACACGACGCTGATTAATTCCTTTTGACTTTGAGAGATGAAAAAGAGTCTTAAAATAGAAATGAGACGTGTTGAGACTTTAAACATTTGTTTGTCACATCTTCACATCAAAAAAATCATAAATAATTCATTATATTTCATGCATAAAAAATTGTAAAAAAATTTAAGAGAAAGATTGAAGCATTACGGCGAAATGACATAAAGACAAAAAAAACCTCAAAAGTATGCAGTCAGAATTTAATTTTTCAAAAATAAAATTTTCAATCTTTTTAAAACTAAAGAAATAAAACTCTCAAGGGACACAATATTTAAATCTGATTAACTTTCCCTTTCCGTATTTTACCGGAAATTATATTTTTAAAAAATTGAAATTAAAAAAAAAAAAAAAACTCACCTGTAAAGACGAATCCTGAGAGTGGCAACGGTGGTCAATTCCCCCAAAATCTCTCCTACGGTTGCTTCTGGTTCATCACTTATCAAATCAAAGGAAAGTGGTTTCCAATTTTTTATATGGATGGCACCTTTATAAAGGAAAAAAAAAATTGAAAAATCATAAAATTGTAATAAAAAACCTCCAAGATAAAACATTGAAAAAACTTGATAGCTAAGTATTAAATTCACCCACAACAAGGCGCTCTAATTCCAGGGATTTGATTCCCCATCCAATGATATCACCCATTTTATTCCCATTCTATTCAAATCCAACTTTATTTCATTTCATATCCCAAACGCATGAGTCAGTGAATCACGTGCGGTTTCTGTAAATACGCGCACAGATAAGAGTATAGGGGAAAGAGAAAGAGGAGAAGGGAGAGAAATGTGACACTTTGGCTCGTCTCTAGTGATTCCGGGCCCTTTACTAATCCGACGTTTAATCTCATAAAATTCGTCCAGCTCGGGATTTCTGGTCCAAACAATTTATCCGACGAGTCTCTTGGGCACTTGTGCGTGTAGTGCCAGCTCATGAGACAGCGCCCCTCTTTGTGGTCGATCGGTAGCAAACGCGGTCCCAATGGACTGGTTTGATATACACAGCGGTGTCGTCATGGTAACTATCTGCGGTGGTCATCCCCCACCCCAATGTGTGCGTTCGGTGACACACGACTGATGGAACAGCGTTGCATCTTGACAAACTCAACACCGACTCAACTCAATCGTTTATCGGTCCCCCTGGTATTGCTTAAGTCATAATCGCAATTCACCCCTCTCGTCAAAAGATCTACTCACATTCACTAAAAGAAGCGGTGAAGAGAAAGAAGAGCATGCAGAACTATAGAGAAAGAGGGTAGAGGTAAAAAGAGATGAAGAAAATATAATAGACAGGAAAGAAAGTTTTGAAAACGGATTGAGTTTGTAAGGAAACGGATGGTTTTTTACCTTTAGCTCCGATGGTTTCGGATTGTGTGTAGCCCAGTTTAAGGAGCCCTGTCCGGACGAGCTCACAGAAGAGCGTGCTGCTAGGGATGATGGCGTAACTGTCCAATTCCACAGTGGGTTGTAGGGGTTCCCCGGCTTGGTCGCAATTCTGGGGACTGGGCACCTGTTCCACAATACAATGCACCGGAATCGATTTGCCTATAAATAAGTAAACAATAACTAAATTAGTCCGGTTTTTTGTGGTCATTGTTAAAATAATATTTCAGTGGATGCATTCAAAGATTAAACTAAACTTTGGTTAAAGGTGGTTACAATCTGTGAATATCTTATTCGTGATGCGCTGCATAAATCAGTTAACGTTGAACGTCACAGGTTGTAAAACTCAGCTACAAGTTTAATATTTGAATGCAACTGGTGTAATTTAAATGTTAAGGTATCCGAACGGATACATCCACACATTGTAATTTTCTTTTCAAGTTTGATGCAACTGGATATCTTAAAACGATAGTACATTGAGTTTAACAGAAAATTTGGGATAAGTGAGGTTCGTCATTAAACTATCTATTAATTTAAAAAAACTACCGCAAAAATGTCTGACGAAGTTTGAAACACTTTTAGTAAACAGTAACAAACATAATTTATAAATTAGTTAGAAGTATTCAAAAACGGTCGCAATAAGATATACGGATTTGCTAATACGCGATTATTGTTGTGAGCGTTTTTGAGTACCTACAATAAGTTGAATTATTAAAGAATTTCAACAGGGAAAATCGCCTACATTTTTATTTTGCGATTTCTGTAAAATTTCTAAATTTTCTTTTCGGTAAACCAAGAAATGTACGGCTAATGGATTCTCAGTTCTGTACATCATTTGGTGTACACATACACTTCTTGAATTGCAGCGAGTGGGCGCCAGCAAGACCATTTCAAATGTCTTGCCCACTTAAGGATATATACTTCCAAATAAATGAATAGACGTAGTAATGCGCGACACTTTTTCTCCAACTCTAAATCTCCAAGCCATAAATATTTATTACATAACCGGCCAGAAGTCGACATTGAAAGATAGAAGGAATTACATTTGGGGGAGAAGCTACGTAAGTTAAATCGCTCTCGAAAACATCAACACATTGGTGCGTGAGTAGCGAAAGAAATTTGATTAGCCTCTACCTCAACCAAAACTCCGTGACGCTCTGACCTAATTAAACGCGGGGACGGCGGGATTGGGACTCTGGCGCCGGCAACCGCCTAATGTATGACTTCCCCGCCCCCGCGACCAGAGAAATTGCACTTACATCTCCGAGGTAAACATAACCGTCCACGCTCCATTCAACACCGTTTACCTCTCTGTAAACATCAAACTTAATATTTCAACGTAAAAATATAGTTTAAACTTTAAAAGGAACGCTAAATTAAATAAACGTTTATTTATTTCTTTTTAACGTTTCATTTTTTAAATTTTTTCTTCTCGTTTGGTGATGTCGTGATTTTTCTCTATCTAAACGTTTCATCCGTCAACGTGAAAATCCTCAGGTGGCCAATGTTGATCATCATGCGCTTGAGATCACAAAAGCCGATGCCGGCGGCACCTTCTAATCCCGTCGGTCGCCAGGGGGAGCCCCTACGGATATTATAGCTGGGAGCCAGACCGATAACCAGATTGATTAGGCGGCGATGATCCGCTCGAGTGGATCAATAAGTCATCGCAGCTGACGGATGGCGGCCATTATGCAGCGCGGTAGTAGAGGGGGCGAGAGAAACCGACGCCCAATGGCCCATTATCGCACTCTCGCGAGAAAAGCTTCAATCTCCTCCCAAGCTAACTTGGCATCTATCAGTCAGGTGACGACGCCGCTCACTCAATAAGGGCAATTGAACGGGTTATGTGTGGCTTTTGGGAGCCGTTTGGCAAAAAAAGACGACTCAATTTTAATTGCAAACCCATTCAAAACAGAAGAGAAAGAAAAAAATTTTCACCGCATGCCAATTGGTTCGTTTTTTTTCAACACCATTTTTTATATCAGATCAAGGGGGCTGTTTCCGGATAAATTGTCAGTGATTTTTTTTAAGCTTCCTATCAAGCAACCAACAAAAAATGTTTCCCTCGAGTCCAAGTTAATTCAAAAAATAGTGTATGCACGGGAAGCCCAACCTCAAAAGCACCCCGGTGCCATACGAACACGTCTTTACCTTTTTATGTGATTACACAACCGAACGCAATAAACTTCATTAACCTCTCAAATTTTCAGTAAATTTTAAAAAAATAATTTCTCTTTGAGAGCAAGTTGGTGTAAACAAATACACAATTTGACACTACAAGCAAAACAAACATTGCCATCTAGTGAGGTGCATAAAATATGCACGGGTACCTCAATAACCGGATTAAACGACGAGTGCTATTAATGAGTTTTCAACTCCAACTGGCAAAACGGTGAGCTACGGCCGTAAAAGTTTAGTGAGTGCAACACAATAGTTGGAGCACGGATGTGGGTAGACTACATTAACTCTGGCCTCTTGTGTCGCCATATTCAATTCCAAACAGGATGTAAGCACACAAAGCACTTGTCAACTGGGAATGGTGAGACTTCCTCCCGCTTGAGAAAGCCACATCAAAAGAGGCGAATCCATGAAAAATACATGCACTTTGTACTTGGCAAATAATTCACAAACTCCCGTCCTCGTTTGAACTCACATGAGCGCAAGCACTTCGCAGCGAAAAAATGAACGAATGTACGAATCATATACACGCAAAAATAAATTTCTACATTTTGTTTAACTACTTTTAAAACTCTATTCCCTCAGGTATGACTTTTACCAACTTTGTTGCCCTCACTTTTCTCTACTTTTTTTATCAGTAAGAAATCTGTGCCCTTCTTATACATATTTCCCCATGTGAGATGGTTGAAACTCCTTCTGACGTTGCATTAATGTTTGTCGAAGCTCATTAGGCACTTTTTTTCCCTCCTTCTCTCTTTCCCCCTCCCAACTCTTCCTCCGTCCTAAACCTTTTTACTCTCGGCAAGACAATTACTTAAAACTACCTTAAGTTCATTTAGAATTTATGAAGAAATGTAATTAGTTCTTACTGCGAATATGTTGCCAGGCTTCAACTCGTGTCATTAAAAAGGACTAAAACAACACAGAATTAACAATTTGGCAGACGGGAAAACGAGAGAAGGAAAAAGCAACCCTTTAGGTGCGTACCTTCCTCACTTAATCAACCCATGCAGAAAAACAACTTTTACCCCTTACCTTATATAATCAATTTCTCAATGCTAAAAAAGTTTATATGCGCTACTGCTTGTGTTGGATTTTTCTCTTAATGTACAATATGCTATAATGCTAAAAAAAAAAAAAAAAGTCAACGTTCTCAAAAATTTTATATCAATTTTTTTTAATTTTATACGTTATGAAGTTTTACGTTGCATCACGTTAAATGTGATCAAAAATGATTTACATCAGCAGAGTAAATGAAAGCACCAAAGTGATAAACAAATTGAATTTCTTATCACTTTAGATACTTTTTTATTTACCCTTTTTTTCTTATACCCAATCTTTTTTCAATCTCTTTTTCCTTTATAAACTCTTCACAGAGAGAAGAAAAAAAGGCGCTTCAATTTATTCTAAACTAATTCTCTTACCACTAGATTTCATCACAAACCCCAATTTGAAAGACAGCTCCAAATCTTTCACCCAACCAACACTCATTAGGTGCAAAGAATCCGATTGGGGGGTTCTACAACATCACCAACACACCCTTTTACAAAATAAAAAAAAAAAAAAAAAAACGAAAGAAAAAAAAATAAATCGCCGCATTGGTGTCAACCGAGCAATACGGATGCAGGCCAAATCCACGTTCCTCTAAACTCCACTATACGCAACGTCAATTTTCATTGTGGGACACTAAGCGCCATCTGTTGGACGAATGGAGAACCACACCGAGCGAATCAAACCGTGGGGGAGAATAAAGAGAGGGCGAATAAAAAAAAAAACAGTTACCAATGGTCGAGTTGACAAATGGCGTCTGGCAGAAGCGTGCGTGGATGGAGACGCGAGGGGGCGCGCGAGTTAAAGTGGAAAAGGAGGGAGAGAGGAGGTCGAGAGAAGCCGAGTGATTACGTTTGTCCCCCTCACCAACGCTGGCAACGTGATTGCTTGCGACAGGGGAATCAAGGCCAGGCCTGCGTCCAGGTGGCGCGAATGCACTAGGCCGTCGCCTCCGATTTCCCGCCGTGCCCGTCACCTTGATCTGGCGCCGTCAGCCCGATCCTGGCATTCCGACCCAATAAAAATCCAATTCTCACCTAACTGGCGGTAGATTGCCAGCATCGAACGAGCAAACACCCTCCGCTGTCCCTCCATCATGAGGCGACCCCTTGTGATAGAGGGGGAGAAAAAAAAACTCCCTCCTCCTCGCCCATCATCATCAGGGGGTACTTCAACGATCCTTCATCGGGAACAAAGTGGAGAAAAGAGGCCACCCACGCGCGAAAAGCGATAGGCCAGTGAAAAAACATGAAGAAGTGTCAGTAAAAATGTTTTGCTACATGATTGAAAAAATTGGAATTTCATTTCTTTAAAAAAACTGTGATAAATGTGGATTCGATTTTGTTTAAATCTGTTTCAAGGTTTCGTATTATAAGTAAATATAAATGGAATTTTTGTGCGAGTGTTTTGTGAGTGGGGATATAAGGTGCGATATGTCGTATTTCTTTGCTTGCATCCCAGGCAAGTAGCAAAGCAGTTCAATTTTTCATGGGTCCTCAAATGTAAATTCCAATAGTGCGATGGTCATAATCCAAGTGGAATCTTTTGGGATAGCTGGGGAAATTTATTTTTTAAAAAAGCAACGTGACATCGTTTTATTTTTCAAGATCTTTCTTGCTACATATCCAAGACGAAAGTATTCTAGACAATTTTTTCCTCTCAGAAACGTGCAGCTTTATTAACTAACAATTGTTCAAGTTACAATAAAATGTTTAGTATAATATAGTGTAGTCTTACGCCATTATAGTTATAACGTTAGAGTTTAATATATGGTATAGGGTATAAGCTGCAACAGTTGTAACGGAAGTTATAAACTGTAACTTGTGCTAGAAACTGAGTGTTCACTAGCCAGTCTATGTGTTATTTTTCACTGAAAACTCATACAACTTTTTTTTTTGCCGAACTTGCACTTTGTAGTAGCGACATATCGTTTATGAAAAGATATAATGAAAATCGAAGGGAAGGTGCACCTGAATGTGTTAATTGAGCTGTTGGAGTTTTACTCTTGAGTTTTCGTTTTATCAAGCAAAAGATTTGCATCTCTTAATTGCACGAGACAAAGGCCATTTTGGAAGGAAACTTGGTTGTGCGAAAGATAAACTGCTTCGAATAAAGGGAGCGCCCATCGCGGCAGACTACGAATTAAACTATAACTGTAGATGAGACACTTAAAAACTATCTTATCAGGAAGTGTACACAAACATAATAATCCCATAGAGTGACCTCATTGACCGCGCACGCGTCCAGAATCTTGCCTCGGGGAGAAAGACTCCGGCGTCTGAGAAGTGGGCGGGGCCTAAAGGTGTCACGAGACAAAGAAGATTGGGAGAGAGGTAGTCGCTGAGGTTAGACGGCCCACTCACTCTCCAGTCGTAAACAAAAGGGGGACGCGAGTCACTCCAATTTGCATAAATATGAACTTTTCTTAATTAATTTATCCTAACGACCCGTTTCTCAGTCATCGTTCACTCTGATAAAACGCGTGCGTCACGTGATTCGCCGCTTCAGGGAGGAGCGACATCTCTACTACCCGTTCCCACACGAGCAAACAACGGCGCATCATCTGATGCCCACCACCGATAAATGTAAACGTTCGAACTTGTTGCCCCTGGAAAGGAAAACGCCTGGGCTGCCCCGTTACGCACGGTTCTGTGTTTGGCCACTGGCCCCGCCGGGGCTACCATGCAGATAAGAACCGAGAAAAAGTAGCGGAAAAAAAATTTCACAAAACTGATAATTCAACAAAACAAACTTAACAAACCTAACCTGCTAATTACTCGTTTTAACCCTTTTATAAAAGCAACTAAACTAACAACTTTTATCTCATCCATCTTAAATAAACCAAATTGTAAACAATTTTTCAATTCGATGCAGAAAAGTGAAGCGAACAAACCACTAACCCTCAAACCCACTTCGCCATTAACAAACGAGCGGAGGAAAAGTAAAAAAAGAAAAAAACGATTCTCAACTACAAATCACCAGTCATTACCAAGCAAAAAGACTACAAGTCCTTATTAGGGGTGACTGTCGTTTTCAGTGTGCCATCTATAGAAAGGAGGATCTTTGGCAGATGAAGAGTTAGGGGACCCATGGCGCGTGCCGGGACACGAAGAGGGGCGCACCTTCTATCCATCAGCTCAACAAGACGAGGTGGAAAGTGGGAGGGAGGGATCAATAGGGAGATGCGGGCACGGCCGCCCCGCCGGCGTCGCTTCACAAGCCTAATGGTTTCCCATCTTGGCAGAAGCGTTCGCCGGGTGCCATTTCCCGCGGCTTAGCTGCCAAAATTGACCTTATTTCATAATATTCGCGTGTGATCTCGGCCCGTCAGGCGGCACTCTCAACACTTGGAATAAGAAAAAAAACTCACCGCTTAATGTAAACAATAGCACCCTCGTCTCGAGAAAAGAAAATTGCAACCGCACCCTCCGCGTCGAGACCATTACCGAAGGGGCATAATGATGGCCGATAAATCTTCCCGCCGGACCTACGGATTGCCAGTGCTAAGGGAAAAGGCGCACAGTCTATGAATAAATAGAGATGCACATCCCTAAGTCGTGACTTAAACTGGATGATGGAAAAAGGGGCGCGACGATAGGGGGCTTTGACAAGTCGAATAGGGAAAAGGACGTTTGACCCTACTTTTGTTAAACTTTGGTGCAGAAGAAAAACTTGGGGGTAAAGTTTTTCTTGGAAAATCCTTCTCTCAATTTTCAAATTCAGTAGAAATTGAAATAGTTAGTGCATGATTCTCAAAGTAAAACTTTAATAAGTTGAACTTAACCCAAAATTCAATTTTATGACTATAATAACTATTATTTAATTGGGTTCGAAAATGACAAAAACTAATATATGATGACCGTCACAAATTAATAAACAAAACTTCAAGTTTAGCTCAAAACCTTTTTACAGTTAACTTGTTTATTTCGTTTTCTATTTTTATTAAGCCTCCTAAAACCCTTGAGTGGAAATTCTTCACTAGGAAAATTCATTGGCAAAAGAGCGCGAGCAAAAATCCTCTAAGCCAACACAAATTTGACTGACACATTGATTTCACTTTTGAAAAAAAATTCTCAGGATAAAATAAAAAATTCGCTTGAAAACATGTTGAAACAAAAAAAAAAATCACCTTTTATAATTTTCAAAAACTCTCTTTTGTGAAAGATAATACATCTCACAATCTGAACCGTTTACTTTTTCTAAACTATTCGCTAGTCTTATCCACCCACTTTAGGTCCTTGCATCACTGGAAGGGGAGTAAAAAAAGAAAAGGGATAAAGAAAATCGGGTTGGCCGAGCGGGAAGAAAAGAGAAGCCTTTTGATAAGCGATCAGCCTCGGTGCCGTGCGGCTCAACTGCCATGACAAAGTGGTCAGAATTGGATAGCAAGGGGGGTAGGAGGTTTTGGCACTGTAACTCGGGTGTATGGCTCGGCCATTCCACTTGAGAGCACGCATCCAGTGCTTGGATTAGGAGGCGCACTTTAATCCCAGCCCTTATTCAGCATCCAGGCCCACACCCCATCCCCCACCAACTGATCCTCGCCACGGAGGATTACAGCTGCGTGGAAAATAAATTTGGACCTTCACTCTCGAGCTGCACACAAGCAGAAAGCAACTCGCTCTCAGTCTGCTTTTGGCTCGATCAAGCGGCAGGGATTATCGGCAAAGCAAAGAAAGAACCAAGAAAAAGTCTTTTCTATATCCAGAAATAGATTTAAGCTTCATTTTACTTGGGATTGCGCTGCTGTCGAACTCCATTTCTCCTTTTTTTTCTTCTCCCCCCCTTTTTCTACCCAAAGAACGTCGGGATTACGGGTCCAAATCAAACTTAAGCTCGATTTCATTCGCCACTCGTCCATTTCTCCATCACAAAGAATCAATGATGGCACTTCATGGTATGGAATACTCATCACCTGGACCTTTTTCTTTAACCACCCAACTCACATCTTCAATTTATCCTTTTGAGTATTTTTTTAAAAAAAAAAATTTAAAAATTTTCTCTAATCTAACATCACATCCATTAAATTCTCCCCTCATATCAACAATCTTAATCGTTTCTCAGAGGGTAGAAATAAAAGTCTCACCTTTTTATACCCCTATCCCAACCTCATTAACCCATTTCTCACTACACCCAACTGAAATGTCGCCGAGAAAACTTTTTGTATTGCGGTCGTTTAAGCAGCGTTTTGGGTATTCACAGTAGCACAAATCTCAACAGGCAAAGAAGAATTGAGAGTTGGCACAATGAGGCAACCGGCTTAGAACTCATCTGGGCATAGTAGAGAAAGAGAAGAAGAAAAGAAGAAGCAAATTTCCTCTTCTCTCATTTCTGCTGATTTCTCCCGCTTCACTTGACTCCACAATCATCTGAGCTGTGGGTCGAAAGGAATCTTTTTCTCCCCTCCGACGACAAGTGACGGCGCGAGCTGCCAGGGAGGATTAACGGGCACCACCTGAGTGGGGTGGTGAGCAACGGCGCTCTCATCACTCTTGCTCAGCGGCCCCAATCGCTCGAATAATTGTTTCATTTGCGTTACCTAAGCTGTGCGGCTGCACCGTGGCACTTGGCACTTAAACGCTCGCCTTCGCCCCCGTTTTCCTATTCTTCTTCACAGTCTCGAGACGCTTAACCATCCCCCGCCACCTCATCGTTGCGCCTAATAACGGGCCTTGTGACAAATTGGATGGCCTCACTTTATCAATGAGGATTGGCGTCTTTATACATGGAAAGATTCCAAATTTTAAATTTTCTTTTTTGTTTGTTTACTTTTCCTTAAAAAAAAATTTAAAACGGCGTAAAATTTATTTTCCATGTAATTTCCCAAACACACAAGCCATTGTAAATTAACCGCAATTACATCATACATTCCAAGCGTGACTCATTACACCTAAGCAACAAGTGTGTGATCATTCTCTACTATTTTAGCTTATCTTTCACAAACTTGAAAAATACACACACCCAATCTGTAAAAAAAAAGAAAAAAAAATCAACATCATTAGTCGAGTGTTATCATACAAGCTCTGATTGGATCAGATTTAAACCGCCGTCAGAAAAAGAAATGATTAGCCTAAGAAGACATAAGGAAAAAAATTGAAGAAAAAGACGGAAGGCGGGCGCAACATCATCCTTGGTTGCATGCAAGCAACCACCAGGCGGAGCTTGACAAGGATCAAAGTGTAGGGAATGCTAAAAAATGTTTATTTCTGCCTAATCTTGGTAAGGGAGGGTCTCCCTGTGTAAAATCCCATCTGGCTCGCGCGTCTCTCCCAAATTGGCTGTTAGCTTTGCAGTAGCAGTGCAAAAGAAAAAGAAGCCCCTATTAAACATGAGAGAACAAAACCGCCACACTGGCTGCCAGCCAACCCAACAACCCACCACCCCAAGCCCGATGTTAGACCTCGGTTCCCCCTTACCCTTGTTATCGCGGGCTTTTACTTTTGCCCCCCTTCCTTTTCTCAAATCCATTGATTAAAACTTTGTTGATTTCTCACTGAGGATTTTTCAGTCTACTATAAAACTCTCTCGTCCAGTGGCCAAGAGCGCCCGTAATGAGTGTCCACCGTCAGTCGGCATTTCTTCCCCCTCCTTCGGGATTTACAATTTTTCGACAAATTTTTCGCCAATTAGAGGTTTTACTTTGCTGGTTATTTTTTCTTCTTTAAAAAGTTGTATTTCTTCTTTTTTTCCCTTTAATTTTTTTTTTTTTACTTTCGAGAAAATAAAAATCTTCAATCCTTTAGGCACCAAAACCAACCGAAACGAAGATTTTACAGAGACACTTCGTTTCACGACCATCCAAGCAGACAAGGTCAGTGCTCTGCGGAAACCGATCCCCATCGGAGAGAGAACACAACACCTGTGGTCAATCGACTGGCCACAGAGTCGAGATTTACTACAACTAATTCGATCTTCTAACATCTCCTTTTCCACTCTTTCATTCTTTAGGATATTTTTTAAAAGAATACCATTGTACTGATGGTGTTTAATTTATCTGCAAATCCCGTAATTCCACTTTAACAGTATAAAAGGTAATACATCCCCACTGAGACCGTACCCTTCATTTCGATACTTTCAACATCGCAATCAATAGACGCTTGAGGGCAGGGTATGGTGGATAGGAGTAGGTCCGCAACTGCCCTCGGCATCCTTGGCCTTGATCGGTTCTAACCTTGTGGTCAGCGAGCTGTTTAGGAAAATGTAAGCAAGACAAAAGAGAAAAAGGCGAGTCAGGAAATGTATCCAAATGATCAACAAAGTGGAAACGGCAAGTTGTATAACATCTTTGTTTCATTTTTTTTTTTAAATTTTTTTTTCTATTTAGACAAATTTTTTTTTTATTTTTGTGCGGTTATGGCGTTTCGAGAAATTAGCTGGATCTATTATTGCCATTGATCTTTCGAAATCAATTTTTTTTCCATTCGAACAACATATTGGTCCTAATTAACTACAAAATTTAACTGCGTATCTGTTTAACTTTATTTTTATTTTTACAATTTCTAGTATTTTATTTTTCTCGCTCTTTTAGAAATAAAGATGAAATGGAACATTTGATTCAAAAATATGATTCCATAAGGGTTTATTTTAGACTTCACTCAGAGTTGCTTTTGAGATCAATAAGTTGTATTCTTTCCTCCCTTTAGCATTGTCGAACTACATTGAATGTAATCAAGAAATGAAAACTTTTTAACTCAAGAATCAATATCTGTGCACTCGTTTTGCAATTACCACTGCATTGCTACTAGTTACAATGCTTATTTTCGTTGTCCAAATTATAGCCTGCACCACACATTATTATTGTCTATCAAATGTTTTTTATGTAAATCCAACATCTACATACTAAAACCTATATAAACCTTCGACAAATGAGTTATTTTGCTGCTAAAAAGTAATTGCTGATTAATTTTTACCTGAATGACAAGAGAAAAAGAATTCAATAACATTCCCCTCAAATTACTATGGACTTGAGAATTTGTAATCACTTTACGAGGGTTTTCGATTTCAGAGTACGTTAACAACAGCAGCGACTGTTTTCTTCGAACGTAGAGTACCAAGAAACAAAATCCATATTTTAAAAGCCATACACTGCAAAACATATAACTTTGTGAATGAACCTATTGCAAGTTAATCGAGCTGAACATTTCGAGGCAATTGGCAAATAAAATTGCAATCAAAGTTTTTACTTAAAACAAAAATTGCATTTGCTTAAATATACCAATCATTAAACTATTAAAATTACAATTTATTATAAAAATTTCCGCTCAACTGACCCATAAAAATTATATCATCCTTTTCCGCTTCCGGTAGGAAACTTAAATCTCGATTAGAAAAGCGCTCAAGGCCGGAGCAGCTGGGGATCAAATTTGGATTTAAATAAAATCAAAGTCAAAAAAAAAAAAAGAATTGAGCAAATCTGAGTAGTATTTTTTTTTAAAAAAATCGTTGCAATATGGGGCCTTCCCATGACCTCCATTTAAAATTGCAAATGTCTCTTTAGACGAGTGTCTGTTGGATGTCACGGTCTCCCATATTCTTTCTCTTTTATGTGTATGTGTGCGCCTGTAGTGAAGCGCAACTCTTGTTAAATTTAATCGGCTAAAATCTGCTTAAACCGTGATCCGTTCCGATAGGATTAAAATTTCCCCCCGTCTATCATCTTTCGGCTCCAGATCCCTGACAAAGAAAAAGGGGCGTCACTATCACAGTTGGATTGGATTGAAGATCACCACAAGGGCTAATTTCAAAGCGGGACAGCACAAAAACTCAGTGAATAATATTTCTTTAAAAAAAAATCCTACACCGGACACTCAATAAAGTACAATTAAGGTAGAGAGGAAAAAAAAAAAAACTCAAAGTGGACTACTCAGAATTCACTTCATTTAACAGCAATTAGCCAGTGGAAAAACTTCAAACTAAAAAACTTTAAATTCAATTCTTCAACATTAATTCAATTAAACTGGTATCAATTTTCTCACTTGCCATCAACATTTTCCATGTCCTCCACCCGCCTACACCCAGAGGGACCCTTTGCCGTACAATGCACTCATAAATCAAAAAAGCTTGCAAAGAGAAATGAGAATTTATTGTCGTTTGCTAACAAGATTCACACTACTATCCAAGAAATTTCTTTTCATACTTCAATTTACCCATTTAAATACCTTCCCATTCACCCCCTCTAAAAAAAAATCTTCCCAAGAGATTGCAACCAACTCCATTTCTTCATCTCATCCCTATACTTTTTATTAACTTACCACTTCTTCATCTTTTATATTTAAAAAAAGAAGAAAGGAGAGGGGGGTCCAGGAGTCCGAGGCGCCTTCCCTCTTGTCTCAGTATTTTTTCCTGATCTGTGCAAACAAATAATGAAGAGGCTTACAGAGAGCAGACGCGGGAATTGAAAATTTATTCGTCATGAAATCAATCAGTTGCCGCCACCTCACTCATCCGACGGATGAAAAAAGAGGGGTTCAGTTGTAGAGGGGAGGATGGTGGGTATGCAAGTGTCTCTTACCAAGCCTACTGATGCCAGCATCAAAAAATCCCCATCTTTTGCTTCACTAAATTTTATTTCAAATCCTATACGAATTCACACATGCACGTGAAAAGTTTTTTTTTTTTTCCTTCTTTTTTTTTTGATTCTTTCTATTCTTCTGAGAGATTAACTCGGCCTGTTTTAAATAAACTGAAATGTAACCAGTTGTTGATTGCCTTTTGAATGCGAAGAGAGAAAATATCGTAGTTCCCTCTGGGGTCAAATAAAACGAGAGGGGGATTTAAAAATGCAAATTGCAAACGGTTTAGCCCTCATTTCGATCGGTTTGAGCTCTTCATCCTCATCTTCAAAGAGAAGGAAAATAAGCTGGGTCACCCCGTTGTAATCAACTCGCTTCATTCACTTGAATGACGTCACCAATCATGATTGAAATTAATGAGACTTTTTGTCAAATAAAAAATTCGATACTTTCATTACGCCTAAGCCACAGCCCAACCATATTATTACAAGAGGTTGTGATTTTGTAAAACTTATCGTTGTTTACACATTGATTTTAAAGTTTGTATAGGTGCAGTTGGTTTTATGACTACCTATAGCCAATAATCTGTTTATAGTTACATAAGAAAAGACCCATAGTCTTATACCTGAAATTTTCAAATTTGGTAAAGTTTAATGAAAAGGTGTATAACTAAGATCTTTTTGCCAAAGTTTTATCTAACAAGAATAAAACTCATTTTTCTTGCTGTAATTTTCATTACCTACATCAGAACCCAAATGCAGTCACACAAAAAACTTCAGAATCCCAACGCAGAATGGTGCTCTTCATATATAAATAAAAAAATAAATACAATATAAAAAAAAGATCAATTTCAATCTCAAGTGCAGTTCGTGCGCGTGGCTGAGCGTGCGGGCAATGCGAGTGAACGCGCGCGTGCATGCGCGTTCCAACAATCTCAGACGCTGAAGACGTCGACAAGAAGCGACGAGGCACAATCCCGAAGAGGGAAAATACAGCAGTACAGAAGAAGAAGCAGGAGCAACGTCGGGCGGCGAACGACGACGACGACGAGGAATGGCAGAGGGGAAGGGGCGCTCGGTGTCTCGCCTTAATTCCCTTATTGATTTTCGCCAAATCTCTTTAAATTGAAAACAACGATGCGGGGATTGGAGAGCACCCGTTTAATCCGACCCCGCGCCATTTTCATGAGGAAGCAATCTAGCCGGCATTAGAAGACGCTCAGAAATCCTCGGCCCTACTGGCGTCAACCCCCGCCCACTCCTTGTTTACGCGACCCCCGCCTCGTCCTCCAAGAAGCCATGCCCGTTGACTCCAGCATCGGCCACCGGGGTGAGGGATGGATGGATGGATAGACGAGGATGTGGAAGGAGGCGCCCGACGGACGCCGCCCGTCAAGCGTTAAGGCCAGGGTGCGCTCGGGACACAGAAAATCTTGTGTTTATCTTCAAACTGTAATAACATTTCAAAAGTCAACTAAAAGTCGAATCAAAATAATAAACACCTGAGACTTTGTTCTCTCGCTTTTTTTGATTCCCACCACTTGTACAGCGTTTCTCTCTACTAACTTTTATCTCTTTTAATTTGGTTCTTCTGGGAGTTTTCATGGTTGATTGTTAACGTGAATAAATTTCTCTTCTATTTTGGTTTTCAGAGAATTTGCAGCTTTATTTGCTTCTTGTAGAGTAAAGTAAGCTCATTTGTCTCGGGAGACATTGGCTAGGTCCTCTCTGTAAGATCATCCAGTCAAACCGACCACCCCTTTACCCTAGTTCGTTCGAACTGCCTTCATCACTTCTAGCTTCAACAGATAGTTTAATCATTAACCGTGACCTTTGTTGAAAGTTAACTTTATTCGATAACAAGAGTTGTAAATAAATGATCCGGTTGTGCGATTTGATGCAGTAGAACAAGCAAACAAAATCAAAGCATGCAAATTTTCCCGTTGATAAATCCCGACTAAGTCACTGTTAATCTCCGACGGAATCCCGTTTAATGAGCAACGCTACATTTGATTCGCAGCCATGCTCACCATTTATATCGTTGCCAAAGCCTGTCACTGCTCTAATCCCATCTCTTGAGACAACCCAAAGCAGTTGATGCTTTTGTGCTTGAGAAATTGTCAATCTGCAATTGATGACTTTTTGCAGAAAAATAGAAAACAAGTTTTTTAAAAAAATTCATTGACTCAAAACAATTCAGTTCAAACTACGTTTTACAAAAATTCTTGGCACACCTTTTCATATTACGCAAATAAATTATTTCCAATGACTTAAAGAGCGTCAAAATATCGATCATTCCATGTAATATCTAATTTATCATCCAATTATCACCAATTAGGTATTAGGTAATTTGATAAATCGAAAACAATCAAATGACACAATCCGCGAATTAACAAACCTACATTTAAAAAATGTTACAAAAACCTCAACTTCATTTTTCTTCATAATACATTCAAACGAAAAACGAAAAAAAAAAGATAAAAAAACGATATTTATGCATAGTGCAAAAATCTTCGTGTAATGGAGGTGTGAGGGGGTGAGTCTTCTAATGAGAGACGCGCTCTTCCCCCCCTTCTACACATGCAAAGATGACGAGTTAAGCTGAGCCCGTCCCCAGCGCGGCTTCGGCATACATTTGTTTTAATTATTCCATATTTAGGCGATTATGCGTGGTAAATGGAAAGCAATTACACCCTAATATGATCGCTAATCAGGTTATTTTTCTGCTGCCTCCTAATGGATCCATTAGAAGCCCACCCACATCACAAGCACCATCGCACCGACCGTCGAAACGCGATATGTCTACAAATATCAACGTAACGTAAGACCAATTAAAAATTTAAAACATTTTTCATCATCCGCTCCAAATTTAATTTATTCCCAGTCAATTTTACAAATGACTCCCCGAGAGCGACAAAACATCTCCATCCTTTGCCATTTATATCCCTCTTCTCTTACCCATAAAACTGCCGACTGCGCAAGAGGGCACTAAGAAAAACATCAACACGTGTAACACCCTTGCTTATTACATCTAACACTCATCAACATAAGACTCCCGGGTCACCCTCATCTCCATCAATCAAGTCTAAACAAACTATCCTCTTTACAATAAAATTTTCTCTAAAAACCCCAAAGTCAACATCAACGAGTACAAGGTGACACCAACTTTGACCTGTAGCCTTGAGAGAAGCTTCAAACCTCCAAGAATCACCCTGTTGGTAACAACGAGTAAGAAAAGATCTCGGAGTGAAAAGGGATCAGAAACAAGAGCGATGAGCAGCAAAGCCCGCACTAATTCCTCGGCTTAAGCAGCCGCTTGTTTCGTTCTGAGCTCCCGCCGGCTGGTGGTGGACGAACGGCCATCGATCACGACAGTGTCACCGCTTCACCACCTCCCCCTGCTTGCTAGAGGCTCAACCACTGATTAAACGTCGAGGGAGCCCCCCAACTTTTGCCTCCAATAAAAACAAACGGCCATGACCCCTTTAATAAATCCGCCCACCTTAATAATTTTAATAAAACACTCAGAGATTTAAGGCGCTGGACCTTAGGTATAACCTCTTTCCTAGAGACACACACGTGAGATTAGAACCCCTTAGAAGACTCTAGTTTGGGTCAGGCCATGAATAAGGTGACGGCGCTCTTAATCTGCTTTCCAACTGGGCTTTAGGGAGACCTGGCCTTTAGCTCATTATGGGCTGATGACAGCTTTTCATGTAACATAATGCCCTCGCTCCCCTTCGCGTCTTTAATCCTATCACTATTAAGTCGGCTTTATCCCTCTACCCAACCTCTCCCCAACGCCATGCTGATTCCTCAATCTCACAGCACCTTGTGTGGCTTGGCCACCACCTCCACCTTACTCTCTTTTCATCAGCAGTGACCAACATGTGCATCACCCTCGCTTTGACCACTCATCCGAGGGATTGGCGCGTCCATCAAACCCACCGACCTAACTACAAGATTACAGCTGAATAAAGCAAATCCCCGTAAACAACTTCAATCACCTATTTATCCTTCTGCCCACTCAAACTAGTCACCAAAAATTTCCGCTTGACCTCCTCTCAAAACACACTAAAAATGTGTACTATTTAAAATAGAATGCTTTGAGTGTTTATACATGTGCAATACAAAATCTGCAACAATAATAGACTATTGGAAATCTTCAAGAGATGTTCTGAACGGATTGTAATATCTCTATTACTTTTATAAGTGTTCAGCAATATAACTCGAAAGAGGATGTAATTTAACAAGTAGTTGGAGATGTCAATATTCTTATATAGTAATTGTACAATAATGACACTGCTATATATATATATTTTATATTTCATAAAGCAGTTAAGTATCTCTGGTTTCGGAATATGCAACAAGAACTAACTCCACTTTCTATAATCACTTGCTCCTCCAAACGTTTTCTTGAGAGTTCTCCTCTAGCTTCCTTTTGGAAGCTCTGGTTACAATAGCTATTCCTATCCTCTTATATTTTTAGTTAGTGTTTTTGTTTGTTGACAGATAATTTACTACTTCTCTGTTCGAAATTTGAGACTAACTTTACCCATTTTACACCAAAATTCTTAGAAAGCAAAAACTTTCATAACCGTCCAATCAGAAACCCGTGAATGACGTCACCCAATTTTAAGCATCCTTATGCACACCTTTTGGCAGGTAATCCCGTTTCTAATAACACCAAGAAAAGTGGTCGTCTCGTTTCATGTTGACTCAAGACTAAGAACGCTCAAACTCAACTTAAGTCCTCGGATCACACGCCGAGTGGACTCTTCCATCAAAACGCAACTCGTCAACGACCAACTGCGATACAATAACCCTTCCACCCTTCCCCTCACCTGATCGCTAATGCCCTACACATGGAAGAGAAAGAGGAGTCTCTTAGTAAAGCCGTGGTGAGTGTTTCCCAAATCCGACGAGAAACACATTCTCCCCTCTACCCAGCGCCACACACCACTCCCCGGTCGAGAGATGTATTTCCTCAGATAGGGTCCGCCGCTTGTTTGCATTTGATTAAATTTTACTGAATTGTATTTCAGTTTCGGGCGATGCCAGGGATTTGTTTGGCATTGTGCCCATCTTCATCTAAGAAGAGCGTCCTGGTATAAGCCTTCTATCAGCGTTCGACCTTGCATCCACCCACGCCACACCCTTCTTCTTCTTAGACACACGCCATAGACACATGAAAACGAACCGTTCGCTCCACTTGACGAACTCATTTCGGGCTGCGAACAGGACAAACTTTTCATAATTCAGTGCTCTTGTATTTATACATGCGAAGATGGGGGAGGGGAAAAGGCTTCGTGTGCGTATACACTTCGACAGCATTCTATAACTTTTCATCTCCACCAAGAGATTCTTTTCTCTGTTTCTCGCCCCCTCTTGTCCTGTATCAATGGGAAGAAAAGATGATGAGAGAAAGGGAAGGAAGAAAATTCCTCATCCCCATAATCTCCGAGAAATAAATGACAGCACAATGCGAACGAAGACGCGGCGTCCCATCACCAGTCGCGATTCTGGAGACGAGTAACTGGAAAATGTTTATTTCTTATATATAAAAGGATGAGAATCTAAATTTTATTTGATGTAGTCATTTATTTTATGGGGTGTTTTATTTGTTTTATCATTAGTTAATTGATTGATTACGTGTTTATTGAAGTTGAATTGAGAATTATTTAAATAAGTGTCAAGTTAAACGTGAGCAAATTAACCGAAATGGAAACTATGCAGAAAAGAAGAAATTATCGATTTCAATTTGCCCAATCCCAATTCCCAAGACGCAGTCAAAATTAATCATACTAATTCGACGAATAACAATAAAGGTATTTTAATTCCAATTCTAATCTACGTAATAAAATATTCTTCTTCAATTTTTAAAGACGAATGAAAAAAAAATTGGAGAAATTTTCAAACAATAATTGCATTGACATTCTCTTGCAATTGCATTTCTCAACTCCCTTAACCTCAATATTTGCAAAATCCAAATTCCCAACGTTATAAACCATCCCAAGTTGCCCTTCTATTGTTGTCCTTGCCCTCCCTACCCTCATTCTCAAAGTCTAATACGAAAATAAAGTGGATTGGCTTCTCCCCATCCAGTGAAAGGCACGCAACAGAATGGGATGAGCAGCAGAAGACTGCTTTGCACTTTAGTATGCGGAACAGCATCCAGCTGCGCACTATGAAGAGCGAACCCGAGCAGATTAGGCAAGAGGTAATCCACTCACGACCTCGAACCAAGCCAATCACCATGCAAAAGCCACGACTGCGATCAATTTTCACTCATTTTGCCCATTGCCTCGACCGCACTAAACTCATTCCCTTCGACTTGTTCAAACAAGTGCCAAAACCTAAATGACAACTTCGCGAGAACACACAAAAAGTTAGAAAAAAGACCAAATGAAACCAAAACAAATAACATTACTTCTCTTATTGGGAAGAGAAACAAACTTGATTTTTCCTTTTTTAAATATCATTTCAGTTATTAATACTCCTATCCTTACACCCCTTATAAAAATATTTGATTCTATTTTTAAATCAAAAAAAATAACGAATTAATCATTTTTTAAATTAGAAAGTGGAAGCTTTGATTAAACTTTAAAATAAATTACTACAAAATGATAAAACCGTGATACAGTTGATCAAGTCATTCTATGTGCTTTAGTTCATCGTTTTTCATACTAGTGCAATTTACATTTCAAAATAGTAGCAACAATTTTTTGTATAAGCAAAACATGTATAACATAATACTGTACATAAACTCACTTATATGAGATATTACCTGATCCTCAATCACATGAACAGTAAAATGATGAAAAAATGTATTTTTTGTTCTTTTATTCCATGATCATTTTCTATAGACAAATAGTGGTAAAATTTATTGTTCATCAATCACTAATCGTTACACCCAAAGTTAAAAATGTTGTCAAAATGATCAATTTTTAATAGTATCAAGTAGCCCAAATTAAAAAAAAAAAATTAAATCATGTAATTATATGATTAGCTACACTTATTTTTAATTTCAGAAGATTTATATAAGCAATAGAAATTCTCAGCCAAATCCAATTGGCCATTGGCCTTTCCTTCTTCCTCATCGACAATCGAAACTTACCATTTAATGACGTAGTAACACAAAAAGAATTTCATTACAAAAAAACCTTTTTCCGCACATTTAATAAAAGAGCAAGGTTTTACTACGAGTTTCCAAGTCGAAATAAAAACCGCAATTCGAAAGAGAGGGTCTGTTTTATCAACAAACAGAGGCAATACAAAATAAAACACGCGACGAATATAAATCGACGCTGTCCATTCATTGGCATGCAGGCGCAGCTGGATTATAGGAGGCCGGCTCAATGCGGGTTAGTTAAGCGGCTTGGAGCAAAGGGTGAGGTAGGGGGTCTCTTCCACTCTCATCTCAAATCCGCTCTAACATCGAAGAAAAGAGAGGGTCGCGGAAAAGGGTTGAGAGGCAACATTGCCACTTTCAACTAATCTTGCATCATTCTATTTGCGTTTTCTGTTGGTAATCAAATCAATTTTAAGAAAAGGAAAACCTACAATTTAAAAAAAAGGCGTAAGAAAAAGAAAACCTGTAATAACAGGAAATAATATTCATTTGAAATTGTCATAGCAACTCGAATGAGAGGATTATCCTATGACTCAGCAACTTCTGCCAAACCCTTAATTCCCTGGGCAACTTAATCTGTTCGTGGATTACAAATAATCCCTACTCAGTTTCCTTTCCTCGGCTTGGGTTGAACCCAACAAAATCCCTTTCTGTGCTAATCCCCTTCTTCACACACAACACAGGGTGAGGGGATAGAGTGGGAGTGAGAAGAGGGAGGAGGGACAGACTGATGAAAAATGCAAGGGCTAACGGATCAACGAAAGAAAAAAGTCGGAGAAGGATTGGGATGAAAAGAGATGGGAGGATCAGAAGAGGGATGAGTGGAGAAACGTTGCAGTGAAAACCATCCAAAGTTGAGCGTCAATAAAAAAAAAAAAAAAAAAAATTTGATATACAAAAAAAAATTGTTGATGCGTCCAATTTGGCAAGTGTTTCACGTGGCCTTTTATGATAAGAGACGGAATTCTCTGCAAATTGTCAAGGCATACGGCAATTAGCCAAAAGAAAAGAGCCGTATGTAATGAAGCACAAAGGTAAAAATGGAAAAGTCACATAAATTCAAAGGCGACTACACAATTTAATCGTCAACTTGAGTCGCGAGAGTAAAAAAAAAAAAAAAACTAAACAAAAGAGCGTCGTACATATTTTTATGCAAATCACTTTACCCATTCAATTGAATGAGACACGGTTCGGAGAATTAACAATCTCCACTTGCCACTTTTGACGCAAATAAAAAACTGCGAGAAGGAAAATATGAAAAATGAGTTATTTGCATATTACACGTCTCGCGCTGCCTACTTAAAAAATATCTTTCAATTTCTTAATTAACTTTCATTAGAGGTGAATTGTCGCTCGCTTGCGTCGCAACAAGGGAGAAAAAACAAGGCACGCTCATCATAATTACCCCAAAATGATGACACAAAACAACAAACAAGAAAAACAAACCCCATTAAACACACCCTTCTTCGCATCACTTGCTTAACTACCCTTCAAATATGTCGCTATTTTCTTCCCTCTTCATGTATCGTTTATCAAGGTCGTTGCTTACGGCTCTTCAATCACTTTTCCCAAAGGCATTCAATCGATTCCTTCAAGAGAGACGTTGTTGAGGACGTGACCAATACACTCCGAGTAGCCATCCCCCCACCCCCTCCTTTGCTTAGAGACGCACTGGTCGTGTGCCCCCATAAGGCGCCACCAGCCAAGTCTCATCACGGCTGCTTGGACGGGATCATTTTCATGTCATTGTAGCGTAAGCCCTCTGCTGCTAACTTCAACCCCGGCGTCCACGTTACCGAGAGGTCGGCCAGGGAGAAGGAGGGGGAAATAGTGAGATGGGGGAGGAGGGGTACACTGGTGTCTCGATGCTCCAATCTCCAGCTTGGCGAAACAATTGGCCTCGGCGGAGCGCGAATTTAGCCGCGTCCAGACTCCTTCATGTGACGCCAGGGCCCTTCTCCTCTGGCAAAGCCCCCTAAATGCCAGGGCAAATTCTGGGTAAAACTTCGTTTCAGTGTCTGAAATAGGCTGGATTTGGTCGGATCACGAGGCCTCGCAGGCCCCAAATCCACGCATTTCCAATGTAGCGTAAACTCCAATAACGCAGGATGGAAAAGAAGAAAGCGTCTCGTTTCTACACACCCCCTCCACATCCCAACACCAAACTCCCTCCTCTTCCACCTTAACTCCCACCTCCACCTTTCAGCCACAACCATCACAACAGCAGCATGACTGGACTCAAGTCATCTAAAAAAAAAAAAAAGGAAAAGCTAAATCCAGAAATTTCTCTTCTACTTTTTCGCATCACCAACTTTTGTCTTTTCCTATATCTTCGAGACAACAATCCCCGTTCACTATCGGCGTGCTTAGATCTAAACCAATTTGTACACTGGTTTTATATTTCCAAGACAAACTTTTCGGGTTTGTAACAATGGTAAAAATTATTTATTTACCTTTCATTACATTTATGTGTGTGTGGCATTAAAATCATTTCTGGATGGGTTGAACTTCATTTTTTTTTTTTTTTTTTTGTGTAAATAAAAATCGAATGTTTCTTTTCATTTAGTTTTGATTGGATCAAGTTAAAAGAGCAATAAAAAATAGACAAGAGAGAGAGGTTAAAAAAAAAAAAATAACCTTCAAGGATCCTAGGAGAGACGTGAAAACGAACTCCACCCAATCCGCGTCAATTAAATCTCCAATTGCAGGGTTTTGAGAAATAGTGTGTTTATAAAATCATGATCAAACATGTTTTTCTTCTATCAAAGTGAAATGAAATGTGTATTGACTGAGATTATAATATATTGTTATTATTTATATTCTATAAATTGTGAAATG
This sequence comes from Pachymerium ferrugineum, assembly GCA_034686365.1. NCBI lineage: Eukaryota > Metazoa > Arthropoda > Chilopoda > Geophilomorpha > Geophilidae > Pachymerium > Pachymerium ferrugineum. The sequence goes on along the minus strand of JAQGAS010000127.1, from coordinate 38,649 downwards.
TTCAACTTTACTACCATAACTGACAACTCGTTTGTAATCCTTTTATTAAAACAAAAGGATTTAATCAAAGCTCAATCCAGTGGCGAGAGAGAGGAAGCGAGACAAAGTTTTCTCTATTAATTTACTATATCTTTGGGATTGGCGGTGTTGTAAAGAAGAGGAGATTAGTCCCCTCCCGAGAGTAAAGAAAAATCTGTGATGAACTCGCTCTCACCGTCTCATCCCCCCACAATGTTGAAAAGTGATTAAGCAGCGCCGCGCCACACCAAAACACAGCGCCGTGAACGCAGGGCGCGGTTACAAGACAAATCTCCACTCATTATACCTTTATTTTCCGTGGGCTTAGGAGGTCAAGAGGATTATGTTTGGAACGCTGCAGGTATTCTACTTTATGACCAAGCACCAGCATCAGCTCCAACGCGGCCGTAGTCCGGTGGCCGAGGCTCGCGTCCACAAGGCATAAAATTTCCATGATTTACTCAGGCGCATATGGAAAGATAATGCCGCTTCCCAATTCAATTTTCAGCCATTTAAGTCTCGTCGAGCTAATGGGGTTACAACTGCAACACAAATCTCCCGATTAACCCTCTTGCTCTGTGACACCCAAAGACCTCGATGCACTCGCTTTGGGATTACGCCATGTTACCTAGCCGCGCATGAAATTCTCTTAATTAAAGCCACGATTAAAATCCCTGATCCCGGATGATAATGTCCGAGACATAATTCGTGCGATTCAATTTGCTCTTTCTCTCTCTAACCAAAACTACATTTTTTTTTTCTCTTTCTCTTTCTATTCCCCACATGCTCCTAGCGAGGTATATAGCACTGCACTGCCAACTGGAAATCTCATGCTACTTAATCCTCTTTTCTCTAATTAATAAGGCATTAGAGTCATGGGCACTGTACGACGAATGGGGCAAATGCAAAACGAACGCCCTTGCAAACAAATTTATACACGTTTCCATATAAATATTTACAAGTTGAAAATTATTCACATTTTCCTCCTTTCACGTACCTTTTCTTCCGAGTCCACCTTTTACTCAGCTAATTACCATCGATTTATGAGTGATATATTTCTTTGTTTTTTCATGAGTGCTTAAGGAGAAAAATATCTTTTCATTCTAATCCTTCCTTATTTACGTCAAATGTGTAAAATACTTTAAAATTAGATCTATTGATCACTAATAAAGTATTTTTATTTGAGTCCATTGCAACCATACAAAGTAAACTTTCTTCAAGTACCATACCAACCAAATAAGGTAATTACTATCTCGAATATCGGTTATAATACTAGACTAATTGGTCAAATTTGATGCCGAACGAATTACATTCTGTTCGAGGAATAAAGGATGAAAACATATTTCAGCCAATAATCGGCAATCAAGTTAAAATCAAGGTGTAACATATCTGTAGTAGAAACCCCAAACCCTTCCTAACAGGAACTAAAATACTCGACAAATTCAAATCCTTCGATTACATGAGATGTAATCAAAAAGCTCTTTCCAATGTCTTTCAACATGTAACTCGACCAAATTATCCGATAAATTGATAATCACTTGGGAATACAAATCGTTTTAGGTACACATGTTGCAGACTTCTGGCGCCACAAGTTGCTTTTATCTACCTCTGATTTTCCTAAAGAACAATACTTGTCAAAAACCACTCGTCAGATTATCTCAAAACACTAAAAAAAATCCACGTGTACACAACTTAATGTAGAGATAATCTTAACTGTTATATAACCATCCACTCAATATGTTGCACGCAGTTATCAACTTGTACAATCTTTAAAAAATGTGATTACAAAATTCGAATTAACTGCTAATATGGTCATAGTTATTGTATCAAGCTATTAATACTTTTTTATTACAAATATAACACTTTCTTTTCTATCATATGTAAAAATTACAATTCAACACCTTACAGCTTCAGACCTGAATTCCAATGGGGCAACAGTTAGCTTCTGTGTTCAATATTGAAACAATTGTGGGCAACTACATTTAGACACCCAATAAGGCTGTCTGCTTTGAGACTACTTGTAGCCAAAGCAAGTAACTAATTGTATTATGATGTCTCCACCTTTTATTCTGAGCCTTTCTAACTAACTGCACGTCGTTATAGGTATTAGGTGTAGAGGCTGTTGACGTAAGCTGTAACTAGTTTCAAATGTCATCCCAAAAAGCGAAACTTCAACCCAAAACAACTTCCAAAAATTAAACTTTTTTTATTTTTTACTTTTTTTCTTTATCAAATTCATAAACGTTCATTAACATAGTTTTGGTGGCAGGCGTTTTAATGAGCGTATATATAAAGCTATATCTTTCAAACCCATGTCTCCCTCGTTTTTATGATGAAATGAAGAGTATATTAAAAAAAATTAGGGCTCCCTCCGGCCTCTTGGCTCCTATCGTTTAATCGAATTGATTTCCGGCGAAATGAGCTGCATAGCTCAGAGGAGGGATATCACGCCCATCGATGCGATTTAAAAACAGTTTAAACTCTTTTTTTTTAAATTATAAAAAAGGGAGGTAGAAAAATTAAGCATCCTATCAGTTGATGTGTAATCTCAAATTTTTTTTTTTTTATTAAGCCATAAACTTGGTAGAGATGAAGACTTTAGATGGTGTCAATAGCTCACATTAGTTGGTCGAGATGTGAAAAATTAAATTATCCCAATGTTTCCTGTCCCATGAAATCTGTAAGCCTGCAGCATCGTCAAGATTATTACGAAGTGGTGGAGAGAGGGTGAAAAGGGAAGAGAAAAAAAAAATTTCTGATAAAACTGAACGATCAGAGTGGCTCTGCTTAATGCCTCTTCGATGTTTGTTGAGGATCATTTGACTGCGAGGCAATTTGACGGTGGTGAAGAAAAAAGTTGTTTTTGAAAACTCATCTCGACCCGACTGCATTTGGACGCCTTCATTAATGGAGATAATTAATTCTGGGCCTTGATTATCTCTAGATAGCGCACCACCCCAACCAGAAAAGATAAAAAGTTATCAGCTCTCGATAAAGTGCCATTTAAAAAGTGACTTAAAAATTTTACTTTCACTGCAACACAAACACCCAAACGTCCAAATTTCATTTTTTTGTCAACAAGAAAAAAAAATTTATTTCACCTCTACCAATTATTTATGAGCATTAATACACAAAATGTTATTATTTATATTTTTTTTTTACCTGTATTGGTTGGAATGCGAATTTTAGTGTGATGCGGATCGGGATGTGGACTCCTGAGGCTGGACCCTCGAGGGACCGATTCGAATTCGTGATCGCTGTCCTTGTCTGCCATCATCTCATGTGGGGCAGAGCAACCCTCAGCTGCTGCAGCCGCCGCTGCTGACCGCGAAAAGGCCAGAGCCTAAGATTTAAGAAAGAGTAAAAAATTATTTTCAATTTTTTAATCAAAATTTTCAGATGTAAGAAGAAATAAGTTTGGATTAAATTGATGAGATTCTTAGGTCTGTGCAGGTCGAAAAAGCTATTGGAAAAAATAAGAAGAGAAAAGTTTTGTGATGGATATAGTAATGAAAAGAGAAATCCATGTGCAATCCTATGTCGTCTGTGCAACCACACAGAAACTGATGCTCCCCTCATTTAAGTCGGGAGTGTTGCTCAAGATGAAAGATTTAGTCTCCCTCCCAGTCATCGCCCAGTGATAAATGGGAAGATTTGCTCTACCACTGACCACTTCTATTTCTGACTCCAAATCCCAGTTAATCCAAGTTGCAAGAGGAACAAGAACAAAAAGAATTCCCAACCACTGCAAAACTACACTTTACCTACCCCTCCTACCCCGAACAAGTCCTACAGAATTACAATAGATGAAACTAGGCTGACTAATGAACTGACACCTTAGATAACGAGCAGATTATTTTCATCTCAAAAATCCCTCCACATTCGGTAAATATCACACGTAGACGACTAATTGACCGCCCCAAATGTATTGCGCTATAAAACGTTTTCCTACTAAATCAACTCAAATGTTTTACTAACCTTTAATTTTTTTTATATTTATGGAATAAAAAAAAATAACATCTGTATTACGTGATAAAAACTACAACGACTTTTGTTTCCAGCCCACAAATGAACCATTACTCTCAACCATTTATCGACTGTAAAACTCGCTGTTTTTACGGTCCGCCACCAGATGGTGTGAATTTCCCGCGAAAAGTGAACGAAGATGTGAGAGAAACGTGTTTTTCGCTGTGTAACAGAATTTAGCTGACAAGTCATTTTGTCTACTGTTATTTTGAGGTTTGACTTAGCAGCTTGCAATGGAGGGCATAAATAATACTTAAAAACTAGTGAACAGGTATATTTGAGGAACGCCCAAGCGAATTCTCACTTCAATGACCCCAGATGGGGCCTCCTGGATCCTTCCTTAAGGGAAGCAAATGGTTATCTCCTGTTCATACGATTTTTAATTCTTAGCTTTCAGATAGTATTGTTTCTTTTCATGTTTAGAATTAGTATATCTGGATGACTTTAGAAATGGCAACACATTAAGAACCATTCTTCTTTTTTCCAAGAATACATTATAGTCAGAGTCCCTGACGCCATTAAACTAATTTCTTTTTTTTCCCCGTCCAGAAATACTGTTTCATGACAGAATAAGGGGGTCCGAGAACTGACAATTCAATGTTTTACTCAGAAGAAAAATACAAAAAGAGAAGAATGTTCCATTTCATTCACACACTCATTCCTAAAAAATCTTTTTCTCCTTCCACTCATCTTATACACATCCATCTTCCATATTGTTGCGGTTTATTTTGGATACAGGTTTGCGTGCTGCTATTTAGTTTATCTCGAGTTTTTTAAGCTGTTGGTTTCGTTGTGGATTTTTCTATTCTTGTTTGCATTTTGGTCTAATGCTCTAGTGTAGTAGATTTTTTGTTGGTTTTTCTGGTTATCCCGTCGCTTATGGCCACATTCACTCTTTCTATTAAATATCCACGCTCATTCTTACATCACAGTCATTCACCTAACAAGACTTTACATTAACAATGCTGAATTGATTATTGAGTGTTAGTAAGAAAATAATTAGATGTATAAAAGTGGAAGCCAAACCTTTACAAATGCAACTCAACTTAGTTATCATAATGTTCTGTCAGCTTCTCATCAGATAAAAGTACTCATAGTTGGAAAAGGTCCCGCGAGAGTTGACTCGCATCTTTCCCTCAAAATGTTTTCAGTTTATAAAAAAGTTTTATGGCGGACTCGGAGGAGTCGCAAAACCTATTCCTCATTGTAATTACCCCCCGTATGTTCCATACGATAAACAAAATGGGAAATGACTTATCAGAGAACTAAATTAAAGTGTTTCTTATCGCTTCACATTCAATGTTTACCAACAGCGATTGCGTAGAGTGATGTGTTTTGTATCGCATCATCCGATCAGCCAATGAGAAAGGGTTCAAGTGACATGCACTGCAAGAAATGAGAGGGTGGGGGTAATAAGGAAAAAAAAAAGTGAAAAATATATAAAGAATTATAAAAAGAGAAATTCAAATTAAAAACATTAATCACAACTCATCCCAAAAGTGTGTGAGAAAACGATTTCTTTTGTAATGTATCTGATAAAAATGGCAATAAATTTGACTTGAAATCTTTTGCGTTGGAACAAGTTGAAAAAAAGTGCAGATGAAATGATGGCAACGGCCTAATTCGAATCTATTTCATTTTTGATGTTTACTTTTGTACTGAATTAGAGAAAATAATTCTACAAAAAAGTTTTTTTTTTTAAGAATTAGTTCTTACTCTTTTTTTTGGTAGATTAATCAATCTACAGTCAATGTTTTGGAATTGTTTAACAATACATCGTTTTAAATTAACTTCATATTTAATTTTTTTTTTAATATGATAACTACCTGTCTTCACGGTTTCGTTTGACTAACTTGTAAACGCCCCGGCAGTTCACCGCTTTTAATTTACTTGAATTAAAAATTAGAGATTAACTTTTTTCGTTTTAATTAACTCCTATCTCTTTTTCTATTAAATATTTGCCTACTTAAAACTTAATTTTTTTATTATCAAAAAAATTTTTGTTTATTAATATTGAAAAATGTTGGATTCTTATTGCTAAGTCAAAATTCCCTCTTTGCAAAGCACGATTGCAAACAAAATAGTAATTAAAGAAAAAAAAGAAGGCAAGAGTAGTGATTAAAAAAATTAAAATGATAGATTGCATTGCAAAAAAAGAAATTGCTAGAGCTTAATCTGCACAGCAAGCCATCATTGGCAAATATTAATTCCATGGATTAAAAACTTGGGCTTGGAGATGACAATGAAATTCCATTCCCTTTCTATTAATATTAAGCTGATCAGCTCAACTTTTTCCCTCCACATTCAATCATTTCAAAATAGCTTATTTGGCAGAAAATTTTAACTTGAGCAACAGAAAATTGAGAATAAAGTTCACTTTTTTTTAAACATCTAAAACTTAGAAAGCATTTGTGAGAAAAATTTTCTATAAAACTCTCGATTCTTTTTAAGCAAACGATATGAAAAATCAACAGTACATAAAACAACAAACTCTGACCTCATTACAAAAACTTTGATCTTCCAGAGAAAACCATAGGTGCAAAACTTGTGTGGATACGTGAAACCAGACGTAAATTGAAAACCAATCTCACAGATTAAAATCGGCCTTTAAATTAAAAGTTTTAGAAAGCAGGGAAATCAGCTGTTGCTTCATATAAACCAAACAAAAGTACCCGTGCGATGCGCCCGATATCAGCTTGTCAGCAAAGGAAAACAAATTTAAGGAAGCTGGGAAAAACAGCAAGCGAGACAGAGGAAAAATCAAGCAAGGGAAGTGTTTACATAGCCTTCAAACAGTGTCAACACTAGCCACACAATCAGTGACGCGAGCGTGAGATGTTACAAAGACGCAAATCAAAGAAAAACGAAGCGGCAGGCAGCGTGGCTGGCCGCGACGAGTTACCAACCTGAGCCTCGGCGGCGGCCGCTTCTGTCAGGGGCGTCTGCGTATTCGCCGCAACCCAGGCCTCGGCGAATGTTTCCATTGCCGACTGGAAGTCCATTTTGGCTCCGATTCAATATCTAACTGGCTAATTTCGCATCTAAAACCACAATAAATTCCCACTCCTTAATCAATCCATGATTGTAGCACGTGCGGATTACGACGTCCAACTGCCTCATGTTGAATCTAGTTCCGACCCAAAAAATAACTCCTCCAAACTGTCGCTAAAAATTATTAACCCGTCGTTTTAATCCAACGTCACGATCAAACTTAATTAAACTAATCATTTATAACAAATATTTTTATTTTTTATAGTAGTTAAGAATTCTAATTAAATCTTATAATAGTTTTAAATCTTGTAATCTTCCGCACAAATAGTTCCTATTCTCCAACACACGATTTTTCACCTCCAACGCTAGAAGGCGCGTTTGTCATGGTTTCGAGGATATAGTAATCAATATGGCGTCCTTCTGTAGAATACACCATGGCTGATGGAAGAGATGATTTTGCCATTGCAGAGCAATCTTGTTGAAAAACCGGGTCAATGTTGCCATTAATACAGTGTTTATCGATAGATGGCGCCACTAACTTAAATGGCTTAGCTTTTCTTTAATGGAAAACTGCAGATAACGAACTCCGTAATTTTTCGGCTACGATTTACGCGAAATGACAAGGTAATGAAATTTAATTCTAATTAAAAGCTAGAGGAACAGGATTACGAGGATAAAACACCTAGTATTCTCGTTATCTTTTAAAAAGGGTCTCCAGAGTTCATGCCACACTCACTGCGTAGAGATGTCAGGTATGACTAGTCACAACTCGGATGATTTATTTCGAATAGTCGTTAATTTTATTCGTGGAAAGTCCATAGGGACACACTTTTCAAAGAAAATTTTGAAAAATGAACATGCAGTCACTAGTAAGCATTAATGCTATAATTACTAATGTTTACTTTTTGCAGGTGATGCTGTATGTAAACAGAATGGATCATGGTATAAATGCTGAATGCTGCAAACCTCAGATGAGTTTCTGGTAATACTATGCTACATTTTAACCATAATAGGGGTTATGCAACTCTATATTAGTTTTCTCGGCTGTGAATCTTAACTGAAAGCTATTCAGTTTATTTTAATTTAAATGAACTGAAATGGGTTTATTACAAACTTCGTGTTAAACCTATGTACATGTTACATTTCACCGATTCAGTATAGTTGGCATAATAGACATTTATAGCCAAAACTAAACACACTGTAGTGTTCATTCTTACAGGTTTTGTAGCACATTCTGCCATAAATTGTAATGTATTCTGTTATAAATTACTCCAAACTCCGATATAATATGCGTTAAGCTTTATTCTTCTTCTTCTTCTTTTGCAGGGAGATGTTGATTTAGAATTTTATGCTAATAATGTAATTACGCTGCATGCAATGCACCAAGCACTCAAATTATTTCTTATGCAATTATGATAAAACACCAAAAATTTAAAAGAATTCTTAAACGAAGCCTAGCCATGTATTTTTATTGTATTCAGAACAACCGTTTTAATCTGTAATGAGCCATCAACGCCAGCAATTGGGACACTGCGGTGGTTTGTTGTAAAAAAGCTAAAGTGGCGACATCGCTTTGATCGTTCACATCACAGACCTAATGTTTTTGCTTAATTCTATGGGAAAACTTAACTTTGAACACTTTCCCTGAATACATAATAATAGATAATGATAGAATAATATAAAATGATATTGTTCTCACAATTGTTTGGATTTTTCAGTCTCAATTAAAAGAGTCTATTTTTTGTTAAAGCTTTTGGAATGCACTTCACTATTGAATAGTACCATAGTAAATAATGATTTAAAAAATCTGAAAAACATGCAACCAATGTGATTTTCCGTCTACTATTAGCGTAGAAGCAATAACAATAGCTCAATGAACAATCAAAGTGATGGCGCCACTTTAGCTTTTTTAAAATCCACCGCAGTGTCCAAATTGCTGGCGCTGGTATAGACATATCAATTACAATCCACCTAGTTAACGATTAAATTTATAATTATTATTTAGAGTAAGAGTTAAAAAGGGTAATTAGTGTATAATGCAAATCAAGAATTATAATGTTGATCAGAATGGAACCTTTTAATTATACGGCACACAAGCTTTAAATGACCTGTGTTAACATACCCCAAGTTGCGGGATCGCATTCAACCACCATAAAAAGTACAAAGAACTAATCATTAAAAAATTCTTTACTCTTTAAAATTAAAGGTAGAAAAAGTCAAATACCCACACCCTGACTCTAGGTATAAAACTTTAAACTGTTCAATTTACAATTCAATTCAACATTATCTATTACGTCACTTAATACACGCGTATTAATCAAAATTTCTCTACCTCAACATAAAAGATCAGTCAATTTTTCAAAATAGCGTGTCCAAACACTAATATTCATCTAGTGCAACAAAACGCGCCACACTGCGCATAAAAATCAAATAAAGCTTTCGTCCTGTGACATTTCACGCACAATTTTATCAGAAAGTAAGGGAGGTCACGCATCAGGTCAGAGGGAGAGGGATGTGAAATATTAGCATAGATAGTCAGCCGTGGGTGCAAAACTCTTTTGCCAAGCTAATGGATTTTTGAAGAAGTTTTCATTTTGGTGTGGAAATTCTCGGAACGGGCGATGGGGGATTGTCATTACGGAGGGTTTTATTCAAGAAGTTTGCCGTGTGGGCGTGGTGAAATCTGTGATGTATGGCAGAGTAGGTAGCGTATTAACCTAATTATTTATAGTCCTGATCCGATTCTTTACCCTTATCAGTGGCCCTCACAGGCTTCCGTAAATCAGGATTACGCGTTATTAATATCCAATAATCTTGGTGGAAGACTCCCCCCTTTCCATCTCTCTCTCTCTCTCTCTCTCCACTCTCTCTGTGTGCTTCGCCTCTGCACAACTTGATTTTCAATTATTTTTTCGGCGCCGTGCCCGTCTAAGCCCGGTGATGGAGCGCCTGGAATGCACCGTAATTACGGCTGTATTTCTCTAATCCCCTCATTTTCTCCCTCTTGACGTTTCTCATATAGATTCGGCAGTAAGTAGCTTCGGGCTCGCTGAGGGCGACACAGTGCATTAAAATAGCCCATGATGCATGCACAGAGAAATGAGAAGTTATAGCAATTCCACGCTGTGAAATTTGTGAACGTCGCAAATGGGAAATGAACTCAAGCAAAGGAGTGTAATTTGTCAAAAAAGTGCACTTGTCCTCGTAATTATCACTGAAAACTTTGTCGACTTTTTTTTTTTTAATTTTTTTTTTCTCTAATTTTTTTTTTAAATTTTTTAAGTTGGAAGAGGTTGAGAACGGACATATAAGGTTTTGAAATCTTCTTGGGTGCAGGTGATAGCAGCACCACTTAGTTAAAATCTTGGGACGAAGCTAAGTCAGGCATGACATTAGTCCCTTCTCCGCGGCCAGATTGCTGAGTCATGAGCGGGGACGGCAGATGCCTTGACAGCCGTTTTATTGGTAATTAGGAATGGGATTCATAGAGTGAAAAAAAGTCATCTTTTTCTGCTTGCGCTCATTCGCAATTAAATTTTCATACACCGTTCTTCTAAGAAGATATACTTGGCACTCGTCCGTCATTATAAATAATTAAAAAGGATTTTAGTTAACTGGATTAATTTACTTCCAAAATGTGTTTTTCTTTCTTTTTTTTTTTTTAATCATCGTCTTTGGTGTGATTCATATCATAAAAGTGTTTTGCTCTTAAACCGTAACACGATGGACAGTTTACACTGTGCGAAAAATCATTTTCACAATAACTTCAAAAGTCAATAAATAAAGTGGTAGCTTATCATTAAATGTAATTGGAATGTAAAATCTATCTGAAAGTTGACTTTAATTCCGATTGTGCTCTTAAGAAAATTATTTTCTTACATTAAAAAGATTTGCAGAAAACTGAAATTTTTACATATTTGTTTTTTAATCTACAAATCTACATTTTTGCTATTTCGTTTTGAACACAGCTAAACTGATACACTAACAAGTAAATAAATACTGGAATCCTGGATGTTACGTCACAGTAAATTTCGGGAATTAAAATTGCAACCAAAAGTTTAAAAAAATTTTTTTTGGATATTTCTGATTAAAACTGCATTGCTGTGTAAAACCAGTACGTCATCATGGTGAATGATACATGAATTGATTATATAAAATGTGTATAATTATAATCCTAGCAACTTTATGCCAAAAATTTAAGATTTTCCGCAAATATTAAAGGAATTTAGCGAAATTCTGAATTTTTTCTATGAACAGGTTTCCTACCTCATAGTGTTTCTAAATAAAATTTTATAATTGGAAGTAATCAAACCAAACCTAAAAGTTAAATACGAATTTCTAAGGAGATTTGGTTTAAGAAAAATAATGTACAAATTGAGAATTACAAATTTCTCCAATTTTGAAAACTTTAAACCTCTCGCTTTCTTTTAAAGACCAATAATAAGGTGTCTTTTATAATTTATTCCCGTGCAATTTTCATCTAAGACTCATAGGCTTATAACTAAGCATATTCCATCCAAGCTAAAGTTGAAGTAATTCATCAGTGGAATAATTATTTGAGAAAGAACTACCCTTGTGTAATGGGTACGTGTGATTGCAATCAAACTTTCATAGAGTCAGGATTTATTTTGTCATTATGGAACTACTATTGATGGAGGTTTGTGAGGAAGATGGGGAAAGGGGTGGGTATGTAGAGAGAGCAGCAAAAAAAAAAAAATCATCCCATGTGGAGAAGAGCTTATGCATATTCTGAGCAAGGGATTGTAAGTGACTGTCTTCGTTTTTGGTGTTCATTGCACGATGTTGAGGAATTTTTGGACGTCGACAAATTCGAGTTTAAGTCGCAGAATCATTTGGTTGAGTGGCATAGTAATCAATGTGGCATTGGTGGTAACGAAGCCAGTAAGACAGCTGACTTGCCAAGTTGTTCCTCCGACTGAAAAACTTGGTTTCATTCTCATTAGAGGCTTGCATTTGCAATCAAAAGGAAACACGGTGGGCTCAAAGATGAGAACGTCGAGTATTAGGACATGTGGGAGGAGGGAAAACTTCTTTCTACTTTTCATCATCTTTTTTTCAAAACTCATTCATTATTTTGAGCAATGAGGCAAACTTTTTAGATTTACTTAGCGAGCAATAATTTTTTTTTTCTCATTCATTCTCTTTCATTTGAATTTTTTCAGGTTCAGCGTAAGTTTGGGTGAAGTTTTGATGAAAATCTCAACTGTGGCATTCCAAGGTAACTTATTATTTTGAAGAAAATAAGCTTTAAAATTTCAGCTAATGAGTGTGTCATTAAATTTGACCACGGACTTAAAAAGAAGAAAGAACAAGAATAGGCGGATTTAAAATATGGAATTAAGTTCTAAAGTCTTTCAATCTCAAAAACCAAACACTGCAATTTTGGTTTCAGATGTCTGGTTTTATTCGGATTTTTCTCCTAATCCGAGGTCATCGTTCCTTGCAATAGGAAACTAATCTTTTATGATTATAAGTTTGAAGTAAAAAAAAATAATCCATAGCAGACTGGATTAAAGAGCAGCTGTAATCCGATCAGATTCAGAGTACTCTACTCTTTTCATTTAAAAAAAAATTGATGAGTGAGATTAGTTTTATATAAAAAAAATGAAGAACATGAACGAGTTTCAACACGACAGAATCCATCACAATTAGCTTTAAGAAGAAAAGAATTTTCTTTATCGAGGATAATTACCACAGGGGATTATAATAACATTTATATTAAATTAAACTTTTTATTATTTTTTTTTATATTTCAGAATCAGCAGTTCATCAACTCATCAATTTCTAACCATTCACTAGTCACTTCCTTGCAAAAAAAATTCTCTGATCATTTTGTAACCAGCATTTTATCACCTTTTCACTATTGATGATCAGTGTACTGGTCAAGTAAGTTTGATTACTGTTTTATGATTACAAAATAATCAAAAAATTTACTTTAAAAAGTGATAAATTGATATTTAGTCATTTGATCAGGAGATAATTTGTGTGTGGACTTTAATAATCAGAAAATAACCAAATGAATGAAAAATGATTAAATTTTTTGTAGTGGATGATCACTTTTAAATGAAGATAAAAGGTATAAAGTTACCTATGTATTGAGTCAGTTAATGAAAACAGTTTGCGTACTCTTGAAGGCATTGAAAACAAATTTTGGTTCTGTATCAAAAAAACTTTGTGTTTCTCAATTCAAGTTTTAAAAAAATTGACTTCCGAATTTCAAATGACACACGCGTTCACTTTTGAAGCTAAATTTGAGAAAAATTTTCAATTTGTCAAAAGATTTTTTCATATTCACATACTATAATGAAGAAACCACTGCCTAAAGGAGCAACATATAATCTTTGAGTTTGATCAGATCATTATGATCTCTGGTATCTTTCATTCGGTCCAAAAAAAATTTAAAACATAATAAAATAATGTGGCCTTTGGCTGTTAGCAACCAATAAACAATGTCAATTAAAAGTATAATTTTAGTTCCTGTTTTGTGAAAATGAAAAAAAAAAATCTTGTAGAAAAGCATTTTTTTGTGACCTTTATGCAAATTCATGAATGTCTGTACAGTAAGTTATTTAACTGAATCAAAAATGTGATCAGTTTGATATGACTGGGACATTAGCTAACTAGTGCAGGGAAAATATAACCATTCTGTGATCATTTGATTTTTTAGACTGAACAGAACTTGATCAATTTGATAGTGCTGTGATTACAAATCGATTAAATATTCTCCTAAAAATTCTGTTATTTGACTTTTTAAGTCAATAGAAGCTATTTGAGGCCCATTTTAATTGGAAATAAATTTGCATTTTTGCCATACTTAAATCAGATAACAGATTTATTAAATTACTTTGCAAAGTTTCCCGTCGTCAATCTTAAGGATGTAATTAATTAATATATATTAGAGGATTATGCTTTAAGAGAAAACCATGAATTTTCTGTGTAGGCTAATAGAAAATTGTTCCCCTGCCTATTTACCTAAATTTCTTTATATCGAGAGTCAATTACCAGTTCATCCTAACAGATTACACAATTAGTAACGTAATACCTGGGGTGAGCTGCTAAGAAAAACGGCTCTCTTACTACCTTAATGAATTGCTAGGACGATTTCGATAATGTGGAACTGGTGCTGACATAAATATTCTTCTCACACACTTTTTTTTTTTAATTTTTTTTTTTTTTTAATGCCAAGTTGATTCAAAGCGTATGTTTAAATTAGGAATAATTCGAGTAATTAGACTGGAGAACAAATGGGGGTGAAGAATTTTTTTTTTTAAATTGATAAAATTCGAATATAGAAATAAGTTTATTTTCTTGTTAAATTTTTTTCTCATTTTTCATGTTTATAAGGAAGTTTTAAGTATGCTAAACGGTATTAAGTTGTTGCTTTACTATAATTTTTTAAATTTTTAACAAAAACTTTTCAAGATTGATTTTTAAAATTGAATTTTTCGTTTTTTTATGAATACGATATTCGAAATTTTGAAAAATCAGAATTAAAATTTTGTAATTTTGTTCCAAAATTTTGGTTTTGAAAGAATTGAAAAATAAAATTGGAGAGATCAATTATGCAATTAAAATTTTGCAACAGTTGTGCAGGGGAAAGTTCGAATAGTTTAAACAACTTTAAATGCAGTTTGTTTTATAAAATGTTTGAGTTTATTTTCTAAAAGTAGTTTTGCAACTCTTTTATCGCTTTTCAAATGATACGATAAAATAGTTATATAACATGTTGAAAAAATATTTTTTATAATTATTTTAAAGATTGTTTATTGGGTTTTCTAAATTTAGTTTTATTATCTGTAATAATCCAGTTTATTTTTCTTTTAAAATAATTTCAGATGATATTCCAGTAAGGGGATTTATTGGCCATTTGGATGAAAGTGGATTTATTCTTCGCCATTACAAATTTTTCTTCAGACGCGTTTGAATTTCCTAATCTAATATAAGAAGGATAAAGTATAATGCAATTGCTACCCTTTTTGAAGTTGGAACTAAAAATACTTTTTCTCCTTTATTTACATGAAATTCGTCTTTAACAAATTAAAAGATCATCTAACCTTCAAAAAATTACATCTTATCAATTTGGATGGAGTCGAAAAAAATTGGAATTATTACGTAACACATTTCGTTTTGAACATAGTACATAGTACATAGTACTAAACAATTTGTTATGTGTTTTGAAACAATTCTTGAAAATCGTATAAGAAGGTTGCATGTACCTGTAGAGAATTTTTTTATAATGTTTAGACTTATGTTGATGAAAATATTTGTAAAGGGTTATCTAAATGCTGAAATTGTCCTAGTTGGTTGACGACAGTTAAATCTGCCTGTCTAAAACTTCAATTTATTGGATGAATTGCATCAATTTGTTGTGTACGGTAGCTATTTTGTACTGAAATGCTTTACAGAAATATAATGACACTAAATTTGTTTCAAATAGGTGAATTTTAAACTACATGGTTTTGCTTACGGGATGATGCTTTCAAAACGAATCTCCTTTTCACATGGCAAGGTTGAAACTCGTTACCGCAAATGATGGAAGTACAAATCCAACACCATTAAACTTGAAAATAAGACTGAGAAGAGTAGATTTTCCGCAGAGAAGATAAGTTAATTCCAAAAAAATTTAAATCACCTTTTATTTCAGATACAAGTAAGCAAATCTGCAGTCATTTAAGACAGCAATTTCTTGAAATTGGATAATTGAGAAGAGAAAATTTACAATAACTTGACGTTTATTAAATATGAAGTTAAACATGAATTAACTCATCATAAATTTCTAACTTTTAATGTAGGTTTATTTCCATTAAAGTTGGTTCAATAAATCTCAGTAACCATATTGATAATTTTGACAAATCCAAAAGAATATTGATATCCGGCCAATAGAAGAACGCTTACAAGTTCGAAGTAAGCGTTTTTATATCGGCCGGCTATCAATATTCTTTAGGCAAATCCCAACTTGAAGGCACTCTAAGAACACCAGTTTTAGGTACACCAATGACATTGTTACCATTTGAACTTCTTTTGGTTGTTGGAGAAAATTTTGCAAATGAATTTAAAAACAAAATATTTCACACTTTGAAAAAGTAAGCCACTTTACTTTGGAACACCACAGGGAAATTCTTTCTCTCAACATATTGAGAGAACGAATTTCCCTTTTGAGTAGGACTAATGCAATTGGTGGTACTATTACCTGTAAATAATCTCATTGGTTAATACACCGTTTTTTGAGTTTTGAAAGTTATACCTACCATAAACTAAAATTTGCAATATACACATGTTGTATATTTTTTATAAGGGTACAGTCTTATTTTGCAAATCCAGGTAATCCAGGTAATCCTCAATGTCCTAGCAATTTATGCATTTATTTTAAAAATAATAGACCGAATACTTATACTATGAAACGGTGGAATTTTAATTTATTAAATTTTTTAACTACGTAGAACTTGTTATGTCAAAACTTTGACAAGGCCTTTTGTATTGTTTTGCAACTGCAATTAGCAAAGCAAAAAATAAGAATTACAACTGCTGATCATTCAGACAAATCAAAAATATTTTATTACTATCAATTTCCAAGGAGTTACATCAATGACTCTCTGGACTAACCTAGACTCAAGCTATGCATTCGTGAGTGCGTCTTCTGGTAAGGATAGAATGATATGATGGTAAGGTAGATGACAAACACCCCATCTGCTGTCGGCCCTATTCATGAGGTCTTGGTCGAACCAAGCACCTCAATATAACGAGGTGACCTTGATCGACTGCTGTTAGTTCATGCGCAGAAGCCCTAAATTGGTATACAGGGAGCGATCGCAATCCGCTGGTTTCGCAACTGACCACCAGAGTGCACCATGTTCGATGCCTAGAGAGCCATTTTATCTAGGATTTTGAGTTCTCTGAAAATTTGCAGAATTAACCTTTAAAATGCTTGCCAGATTGGCTCTGAAATCAGGTAATATGAGATCATTGACATTTAGCATTGACTTATAAAATATTTAGAACAATGTTTCTTCAAATAAGCTCAAAAAATGCTGGACTCTTAATAAATGTTCCTCATTATTTTCAGCTCTTACGTCTCCGGCGCTATTTAGACCAGCAGGAGTTGCTATTAGAATAGTACATGATGAAGCTAAAGTTTATAAATTGGAAAAATTAGATGTAAAAGAAGCGCCTGAGAGAGATTTGGTCAATTTCCCCCGTTTTAAGCGACCTGAATACCCAGGAAAAGTGAGATTGGGTTTCGTCCCCGACGAATGGTTCCAATTTTTTTACAACAAAACTGGTGTCACGGGTAATTAATAAATATTAATAAACATTTTTCTCAAATTTGTAAGTAAATTTTTACTTGTATTATTATAGGCCCGTATGTGTTTGGAGCTGGCTTTCTTACTTATTTATTTTCAAAGGAAATCCTCGTTATGGAACACGAATTTTACACCGGTGTCTCACTTCTGATTATGATTGTCTATTCTATAAAAAAATTTGGTCCTGCCACGGGGAAGTTTTTCGACAAAGAAATTGATGTAAGAATTTTTAAACATTTTTTTTAACCATTCATTTAATCAGTGCTCGTTTTGAAAAAATTTTAAATTAGTTCTGCATTACATACCGTATTATATTTTTTGTTTGACTATTAATGTGGTGTTAAGGATTGAAAATTTAAAAGGGTTAAAAAAATTTAAATTTGTTCTTTTACACTATTTGATTTTTGACAGTCTATTGAAGAAAATTTCACCAATTGCCGGAAGGAGTCTGTCAATTCATTAGAAGATGGTGTTAAAGCAGAAGAGAAAGCTCAAGCAGAAGCTAAAGGAATGAAAGTTTTGTTTGATGCTAAAAGAGTATTAAGAATTTATTCATTTTGTGTGAAAGATGTTATTTATACTCTCCCACTTTCAGGAAAATGTATTGTTCCAGTTGGAAGCGGCCTTCCGGGAGCGTCAAATGATGGTTTATACGGAAGTTAAAAAACGATTGGTATAAGAAAAGAAAATTATGAGTTAATTTATTTCTTATTGACTACATTCTCTATTTTTCTAGGACTACCAACTTGAGAAGATTAATTCTCAAAGACGGTTGGAGCATAAGCACATGGTTAACTGGATTATTAGCAATGTAGTTAAGAACATTACTGCCCAACAGGTAATGAAAACTTTTTTATTTGATTTAAGAGGTTAATTTTAAATTTTTGTAGGAAAAAGAAGCTCTTCAGAAATGCATTGCGGACTTGAAGGTGTTGTCTGCTAAAGCAAGAGCTTAAGTTTGAAATATTCAGTAAGCAATTGTAATATGGATGTAGAATACATTTCCAAGCTTAAATCTGGAAATATTGTAAAACGTAAATACGAGTAGATAATTACACGGTTTAAAAAGATAGAAGATATTATTGATGTAATTATTGTTTGGATCGTGACCATCTAGTTACGTGTCGTTAATCGGTATACATACTTATCGTAGACGTACATGTATGTACGATCACCACTCGGGAGGAGAAATTTTGTCTATTAATTCAAATATTTTTTTTTATAACTGAAATGCGAGAAACCAGAGACACTGCCAATAATTTTACACACGATCTCCATTAATAAGGGCAAATGTGTAACACAAATTAAGATAATCATCCTACTGTGTTCAAACTGGATATTTAACTAATTGCGCTCCTAAAATATCTGATTTTCACCAACCTGAGTGCAGGTTTATTTTTCTTTTAAAGACCCTTAAACCGAAACCTCTTTCTATAACAATTCTTAAGTTTCTTTCTTGTGATTCCATATGCGTCTTATTTATGATCTTAACCTCAAATCTCCCACCTTTATTTCTTCTTATGACCACTCCTACATTCTCATTCTGTTTTACATAAAAATTGGTTCATCCCACGTATTTCAGATTTTATATCATTCCTCAACACGCCATCTTCTTTCAACAAGTGTCTCTTATACTCTTAAATTTACTATTTGATATAAGTTTTTACGAATTAATCTTCGTATTTATCTACGTGTACAGGAACATTGCATTATATCTTAGCAGTTTAGGTAATTTTATATTAATCCGTTTGTCGATTTTATACCAGAAGCTCATTTTAGTTTTTCATTTAGCACTGCCTTTGAATAAATGCAAATTCGAGCTGACAAGATGTGTGATTTTTTTGTCCATCATGCGATTGGCCAGCTGTTTTTCTCCAAAAACTAAAAATGTCGCTTTAAAACAAATATGTAGATGACATCAGCTCTGCATGGTATGAGGACTCGCAATGCCCCCACCAAACTCTTGATGGCTTGACGAAGGTACGACAATCTAATTAGATATGAAACTAGAAATTGTTTACATCAATTAACAGTTAACAATAAATAATATATCCGTTACTAAATTCCACAAACTGTAAAATAGAAGTGACATATTTACAATACAGAAGTTGTCATCAAATAGTGCGATATTGCATAAAAGAGTATCTCGACAGGAACTAGCTTTATAACTTGTAACTTGTAAGATGAGATGTCTCTCTTCTGCGCATTCATTTTTTGCTTGCTGATTGACAGGCTCTTTCAATAATTTTAATTTTTCCTCTGCTTTGCGAGAATTGCCCACATTAATTTTGCATTGGCTTAATTCATAACATATTTATCATTCTTGACCTGGTTTTTGAATGAAAAGTATTGCAATGGCTGCAAGTTTACCGCTCTTGCATCTCCCGATTACACTCTTGCTGCAAATCGTGAATGTAAATTTAGCTATTGCTATTGGTACTGGGAAAACTTTAGAATGAGGACTAGTTAAAATATGTTATTTTTGAGTGTTGAATTTAGGGTCTTACTTTATAATAGTTTTTTACATAAACTTATTTTATTAATTAGAGTGTATATGTAAAGAGGCTACTACAAAACATATAAAAATTTAAATAACATTACATCTTTCCAACAGTATCTAACAAGTGTTTCGTCTCTTCATTAAATTTTCGTTTGAAATAAAAAACTACCAATGTTAAAACACTGGTCAATACAACAAATCCTACAAAAAATCCTGCAATTATATACATTCTATTTAAAAAACAAAGGGAAGTATCCATACTAATTAATAGCTGACCTCTAAATTTCTCAGGGTTTGAACAAACCATTAATTCCTTATCTTCAATGTTGACGCTGGTAGTAGCATACCAATTTTTCAGATTACAAGTGTTACATTTTGTACAGTCAAATGGGTTGTTTGCAACAAACAAAGTGGTTAAATATTTAAAATCAGATAACATCGCTTCAGTAATTACGGTTATATTGTTTTTTGATATATCCAGTTTCTGAAGAGACGTAAACGCAATAGCAAACGGTTCGTCCCATTTTTCTATATTGTTTCCATGAATATCCAAATCCTGCACTTGGACACCCAAAGGAAATACAGAAATATTATTGAAAGAGAGATCAAGGCGAATTAGATTAGGCCCACTATAAATCCAATTCAAATCGTCAATACGTGTGAGATAATTTCTACTTAAATCTAAAACTTGTATATTTGGGGATTTTGAAAAAATCGATCGATGTAAATACGTGATAGAACAGTCTCTTAAAATAAGTGTTTTCAAGAATGGAAAAGATGGCATGTCTTCATAATGAATATGGGTAATTCTTCTGTTACCTTCTAAATTCAGGTATCCCAAATTACATTTTTGTAAATGGTACAAAGCATTTCTTGGCATTGCTTTGAGATTCATGTCATCCAAATACAAATTTTCCAGAGTGTTTGCAATGTTGATAAATGCATCTTCCAGTTTATCAATTGAAATCTCATTGCCACTTAGATGAAGAGTTTTCAGGTTTTTAATAGGTTCAAAAGCAGCTGGACCAATGTTTGTTAACATACAGTTTTTGAAATTGAGATGTGCAAGATGTGAAGAGTTGATAAGAGGCATTAAATCATCTTTCAGAATTGATTCTAAGAGTTGATTGTATTCCAAGTTGATCTCTTCTAATTTTGTAAGCAAAGCCAGTGATTTTGATAAGTTCTGCATACTATTTATTTCACATTCATAAAGGTTGATGTGTGTCACCAACGGAGTTGAGTGGAAAGCATTTTCTTTGATAGTTCGTACTTTATTGAATCTGTGACAATAATATAATACGTTTGTAAACTTGAAATAAGCATTGCATAAATCAGAAAAATAATGGCTGTTTATGAGCCCTCCATTACAATCTATTTGATTGCTATTCTGTAATTTACCTCAGGGAAATCTGCCGTGCAGTAAAATGCTTATCAATGCATGTGATAGTCTTGTAAAGACAATATTACATTTTAGGACAGCATTTGCACGTGCATAAGTTTTAATAGTGCACCTAATTTAAGCTTACACCTTTTTTAGAGTGTAATCATCTGTTTAATGAGCCCTACTTTGATAAGACTCATGTATTAATTTTGTAATTTTTAAGCTTTAAGATGTACAATTGCAATCATGATTTTTTTTTCTTACCTAGATAACAATTACTACAATTACTACCTTTTTCCACGAATTTTGCAATGGTTATTAAAACAAATCACATACCTTAGGGTCAATTTTTTTAAATTATGTAGTCTTTCAAAAGCAGAATCTTCGATCACTTCTATTTGGTTGTAGCTTAAATCCAGATTTTCGAGCATTGTGAAATTTTTAAAAGGGCCATTTTCTAAAACAGGAATTAGATTTGCACTGAAATAAAGTTTTGTAAAGTCCAATGGCAAATGTTTCAATGCCGAAATTCCCGTTTTAAAGCAACGAACTTCGCCGTAAGGATATACATCACAAAATGCACCTTTTTCATATGAATGGCAAGTTGAGGGTCTTACAAAGACAAGTAGAAGCAAGAACCACATTTCTAACCTAAAAAAAAAAGTTTGCAGTGCATACATTGTTATTTTGCAAGGGAGATTTTATTACCTTTGGCCTAAGCAGTCTTCTCTACTCTAAAATTTGAGCAGAAATACTTTCACAATATCTCCAGTTTATGGTTATCGTAGTATAGAACATTCACATTCAAACGAGTGCATGCGTGCCAAAAACACTCAATCATGAGTGTTGATTTGTTAATAAAGACTTATGGCCACTGCTATTGAAATGCTTCTTAATAAGATTTAGTGTTTTGATAAATTTTATAAATAAAAATACAAATTTGGAAAATCTTAAAAATAATTAATTCAAGTTGTTAGTTTAACGGCAATACTTGGTAATCAATGCCAACATCAGTGGTAGTTTACATACAATCCTCATATTCAGCAGTTGTGTTGGTAGGTTCCACTTTAAATTAGGGCTGCTAGGCACTGATTAGAACAATGACAACTAGTAGCAGTCTACATCTATGCATTTAAGGATTTCTGGTTGCAAGTAGTGCTTAAGTATAGGGAGGCAAAAGCCTCAAAAACGAGAAATAGCTTTCAATAAAAGACGATAAGGATTGACCAGGTGTCAAATAGGGTGCATAGGCGGGTCAAGCAGAGGTTGTAAGGCTTTAAAGAATTGTTAAGCTCAAATACGTTGTTACGGATGGGACCAATTTATGAATCGATTAAGGGTGATAATAAAAAGGCATAAAACAAATTAGAGGTCTTAGAGGTCAAATGAAGGTCGGAAATGTTGAATTAGCGGTTCAGCTCAACAGCTATTGCTCTAGATCAAACATATAAATGATTAAGTTCAACAATGGTTGCTAACAATGGTTGCAATTTTCCAGATTACAATTAAGCTGTTTTATTGTTTTTTCTTTATTGAATGTTGAATAGTATCTCCTGTTGCCACAGATTGGAGGAAAAAGAAAAAACATGCTTTCAATCATCCTAACTAATAATATTTATGCGATTGGAGAAAAACAAAACTGCAGACCAACTACCAAAAACTTATAAAAAACCAACCAAATTACTGCAAAATTTCAATAATTTTTTTTTTGCTGGATGGTTGGTTTTTGCACTGTACCTAACATCCATTTTGTGCTTGTGGAAAATTTACACTAGATGGATTCGTAAAGTAATGTACAGGGAAAAATTGCTTCTTAAACCGTATTTCGCCCCAGTTAGTACATTCAATGAGGATAAAGAGGAAGAGAAAGCCTGTTGGACCTTTGCCAAACTAGGGGCGTAGAGTGTCTACGCATGGGCAAGAACTTGCTATCTAAAGCAAGTAAATGGCTGCAATTTACCCTGAACCCAAGAACCTTCGCGTGCTAGGTCGTTTGGTAAAAATCTGCCATTTACTTGCACCCAAACACCACCAGATATGACGTCATTATTCTCACGCCTGCTTACATTTTGGAGCAAGAACTTTTCCCCTCCTTATCCCTAAATGCAGTAGGGAAGTCCAAGTGCAAGTGGGCATCCTACCTAAAGAACCAAATTAAAACCTATTTTACAGAAAATTACACATAAGTACTTTTGGTTAATAGTACAGGTTTAATAAACTTCTCGAATTCGCCTAGTGAAAGTAAGACGTATACTATTTTAAAATGATAAAAGCGTAGTAAAATATTTGGTAATTTTGAAAATTGGAGGGCATCTGCGTAATTGACTTTTGAATTTACCCCACATATTCTTAACTGTACGCCTTTATATTGTACGCCTCCTACCTAAGAAATAACGATTTCAAAAGTCACAAAAATTTCCTTAAGCTTAATTGTTCACACCACTACAAAACAAAATATGCAGACCTGTTAACACCAACAGTGCACTTAAAAGGTTGTTATAATCATTTAAGAGCCCATTAATCGCCACTTAAGAATTATTTGGGTGTAAGTGCTGTTGATATTGTGAAAAGGCAATTTACAATTCTGTACAAATTAAAAAAAAAACGCTGTTGCTACAAGAACGAAATGAACACTTTAAAATCAGATGCAGACATATTTTAAAAAAACGTTACGTGTAACGGATTACAAAAAATTCCAGGTGCAGTTTCGTGACAGTGTTGATTAGTCTTGAAATAAAAACTCTAATCTATTTTGATGACTTTTTTCTTTTAAAAATCTACAACTGTTATCACCAATTTAGAGTAGACTTGTTTTTCTAAACTTGTTGGGCGGCCGGACAAAACTCGAAATGAGAGTTTGACCACCTGGATCAAAGAAAACAAGTTTGAGCAATAAGAATCTGCAACTTGGTTATCTTTTTCTAAAACGCAACAGTTTTTAATGATGAAAAGAAAAATTTATTCTGATTTAAACATTTTGCTTTTACCCATCAATTTTCATTAACCTAAATTCTCTAATATACATTTAAAGTTATACAAATATGGGCCAGTTGGAGTCTATAAGCTAAACTTAAGAAAAAAAAATTGCGTTACGCAATATGATAATTTTTTTTAATATTTTCACTTTTTGAAACCATTTCACGTTTTTAATTAGAATGTAAATTCATTAACACCTTTTTAAAAACTTTATAAGAAACTTTTTTTCGTGTAGTGTCAAGTTGTCCTCAAAACCTTGGCCTTCAGATCCGGTTTTGAAAAAAGTGAGAAATGTTCACAATGCAATAAAAATAAATAATTTATAAAGATTAAATTTGTATTTCCGTCTTGCATCCACCTTGGAGTGAGTTAAATGATAATGAGAGGAAAATTTTGAAAAATGAGAGCAGCCAAAAAGGAAAAAAAATTAGGACAAATTGTTAGGTCAATCACAGCTTAGAGGTGGTCAATTGACATGTGTCCAGTCTCAACGACATCGACCCAATAACCTTGCTATCAAGATAATGCGAGTAGAAGAATGAAATAAAGGGTTGCCAACTTGCGTAACGCCTTAGTAGTAAGAATTGGTGAATGGAATTTTTTTTTCTGTTTATAGAATGGAAAAAAAGTTGAGTGAATTTCAATTGAGCATTGAATCATCAAGTTATTAAAGCTGTAGCAAGGAAATTTATATCTATGAATTACAAATAAGTCATTGAGATTTATGTACCTGGTTTTGAAAACGAAGATTTTTTTGTTAACTTAATATAACTGGAAGTAAATAAACACCTTCACATTTTCTAGTGACGACAAGGATATTGATAATGTATCTTAATTTTTTTCACTAATGGGTATACTATGTGACATGGTTATGTAATCTAAGAATGTGAACAGGTGTTTTAAGGATAGTTAGTTGAAATGTGCTAGGGGTCACATAATAAACATAGTGAACTGTATCTCACAAAAATTAATTTCTGTATTAAATCGGCCATGGAGTTGGAATGAAAATCTAAAAAAGGAAACTAGAAAATTGTAGAGACCTGGATTGGTTGTAATCCAGGTTTTATCTGTAGTCATATAGGGCCAAATCGATTAAAACTGCAATGCAGAATTCTGAGAATGGTGATGGATTTTTTTTTAATATAAATTTTTAAAAAGTATTTCAGTATTTGGAAATCTCAGGGAATACAATAGCAAGTAAACTATCTTAGTTAATGTTTCAATTAATTTTTTGACCAACTTTTCTGCAGCTTTACTGACTACTTTCTACGATAACTACAAATTTTTAGTATGCGCCAGAGTTTGTCTACATTTTTTCATGGATTATCTGCAAATCGCGTAAGATGTCTACAGGAATAAAAAATGCAAAGATTAATGACACTCTTTCAGAAGATTTAAAAATTGTAAAACTGAATTACAGTAACAAAAACAAGAGAAAATCTTGTAAGAATACTGCAGGATCACTTTTTTCACAGGGTCCGAAAACAATTACAGGGCAAGTCCTGTATGTAAATGTTTCCCAACTATATTGACCAAATGGCTCGACTGGCACGCTAGTACTTAAAATTACAATTAGATTTATACTCGTATTCAATAAGGCAAAAACTGCGTCACACTTGAATGGTAATTGAATGATGCCCTTTCATGATTAGCTAAAAACGCAGAAATTACAAACACGTGTTATTTCAGATTGTTAATCCATTACACAGGGTTAAAAAATAACAATCTTGGAAATTATACAATTTTTTTCATTTCTCAAATTGACGTTGACTCATGAGCTAAATAATGACTAACCAATTTATAAAATGTGTGAGAAAAAAAATTGTTGACTTAAAAATCTTTTAGTAGTATGAAATCGTAACCTTGAAAGAAAAAGTTTATATTTTAATGCCTTATAAAGTTTAATCTTGACACTATCTTATCTGAGATTCATCTAGGATTTTTTATAGCTTTTCCCAGTATGAATTTTCGCGCTTCGTACACCACCTTGAGTAGGGCAAAAAATAGATTTACATTTTTATTTTTAAATCATTTATTTATTTACGAAGGTTGTTATAACAAACATGCATCATTTGAATAAATGAGACAACTTGGATATTTTAAATACTATAATAAATGTTAAGACATTTTTTAAAAGAAAAGTTTCTTAATATAATTCCGTCAAGATGCCCAAACTTTCGCCCCTTAAGGTCAATGGTCTCACCCTCCCTCTCGTTTAATGTTTTTGAGAATTTTTTTCTCAAAGAATTCAGGTCTTTTCAGCGACTGAAATAGCTAAGAAAATTTTCTTTCAAGGATTTTTTGAGTGAGTGTACGAGAGATCCGCACTCATTGGGCTGGATTTGATTGACGTCACCAACATGCAAATGAGGAGTCGTTTTATAAAGCACCTTGAACCGACGTCTTGGGTTTAGTCTGCTGTTTGAAACGGTTGAGTGAGTTTCATCCATATGGCTTTGTGGCAAATTGTCATTCTTAGCGGTGCACTTATAACGTGCATTACGTATGCGCACACACCTTTTAATTCGAGGTTGACATCTTCATTTCCCTGTAGAGGTGATCGTCTAACGGTGTATAAGGTTATATTCGAAACTTTCTGGTCTCAGCAAAGATTTCCAAAGCATTATCCTGATTGGAGACCGGTGGCCCAATGGTCAAAACTCATAGGTAAGTGACAAGAATTTTTTTTTATAAACGATCCATATAAAATTCGTCAAAGAAATTACAAGGAAGTCAATAAAAATTAAAATTACAAAAATTTTATAAAATATTTAAGTGTCAGTTTTTTTCAAGTTCTAAATTAAATTTTAGAGAAAACTATTAAATTTTTATAATTTTTTCATTTTTCTAAAGTGTAATTTTAATAAAAACTAATCATCTTG
This sequence comes from Pachymerium ferrugineum, assembly GCA_034686365.1. Classification (NCBI taxonomy): domain Eukaryota; kingdom Metazoa; phylum Arthropoda; class Chilopoda; order Geophilomorpha; family Geophilidae; genus Pachymerium; species Pachymerium ferrugineum. The sequence goes on along the minus strand of JAQGAS010000127.1, from coordinate 11,550 downwards.
TTAATTTACGGTGCAAGAATTTCCCGAAAATTTCCGTTTTAAAAATTTGAAATTTTACAGCCCAATTAATTTACATTCTAAATACCTAATTAAAACTAATTGCAATGTTATACATTACCTTAATTCCAAGTTTTAATCTTTTATAAAATTGATCCTCAGCATCCTCAATGATATGTATTACAATAAGTATAACAAAAAATTTATGTCCACTTAATTAAAGTTAGTAAAAAAAATTGCAAACTTCCTTATTCGCTCAAATACACCTCATTTATTCCTAGTAGTGCAGACTTTTTTTTCAAGGTTGAATTTTTTTCTATGTTGTTTCCTCTTGTTCTTTTGAACGTCCGTTCATCTTTAAAGTGATGACAGACAGACTGTTCTATTTTAAGTCGCTTATATTTGTGACTGCAGAGGCAAACGAATCAGCGTATAATTTGCTTGAAAAGAATGTCCACATACATAAAACACTTTTACGTAACTGCACAGGTCTTAACAAACATGTCAACAGGTTACAATTAAGTACCCGATAGGTGCATAACACCAGTGCCATTGTCTAAATATAGTTAACTTTCACGTTTTAATTAAGCAATTGAAATTTATTTTGAGTTTCAAGTAAAACTGGAATTTTTTCATATTTTTCATTGCAGTTGTTTTTACTTGTCCTCTCATGAAATAATTAGCATACGTACGTGTGAAAGCCTGCCTACCTGATTTTTTAAAATATTTGTCCTACTTCCTTGGTTTTGTATTCCCACACGACACAATTGTAAGTTGGCTAAAGCCTCAAATTGTTAATGTTTAGGGTGAGGAATCAGGCTATCATTCACTGTCCACCCACAGCTTGTTTTGTATTTTTGATTTTGAACAAGCGACAAAACAAAAGGAATTAGTTACAAGTGAACAAAAAAATAAGTAATTAAAATATCTTAATTAGATAATTTTTCAATTATCAACACAATCTAGTCGTCTTACAAATGTATTATTTTTTTTTTCAAAAAATTTGTTGGTTTAAAGGAGCAGTCATCCATTTTTAATTATTCAATTATATCTATGGCTGAAGACGACTGTTTACAAAATTGTCTAGGGTCATCATTTTGCAAGCCGTGACATTGAGAAATTTTATAGTTATCTGAAGTCATGATATTCCCGAATCTCGCTATTGCAGTTTTTATTGGTGGCCTGACTAGGCTAGAAAACTTATTGGTTACTTTATTGAAAAATGGTGCATTCACTAACTAATCATTATAAAAACTAATCGAAGTCACAATTATTTAATTATTAAATAAACTTTTTAAAATGAACTTGTCAAAATGTTTGATTGCCCCTTTAAATATTATTGGTTACTTTATATTACTAATTGAAAAATGGTGTCTTTAACTAACAAATCATAAAAACTAATCGAAGTCACAATTATTTAATAACAAACTTTTTTAAAATGAATTTGTCAAAATGTTTGATTGCCCCTTTAAATATTATTAAACTTTCGCAATAATTCCTCGTAATGAAATTAATTCATTTGGATATGGAACTGCTAGACGTAAAAAAGGCGACAAGCAGGCTGACTTTAATAGAGGTCTCGCGAAAAAAAAAGCCGTCTGCATTAGTCTGCGGTTGGAATTTAAGTGCCTGATTTATTTTTTAAACTACTCAAGATATAAGATTTTAATAAATAATCACGAATAGTCGTAATTTCTACCTGAATTATTTTTTCATTGACCTCAAGAGTGATTTAAATCTTCTGAGATTCCTTTCACGCTTACAGAGTCTGGACAGGTAGACGGAAATACTATGAGTGATGTTTTCAATGATCCCGCTGACTTGAGATATTGTCTCCACACTTTTTTCTTTTTTTTTTTTAACCTCGTTATAGAATGATGGCAGTAAATCGTTCGTTAGCAGCATGTGTGTCAGGATTTTTTTATTTAGTAAATTTCAATAGGGTTTTGGATAGAGGCTTTTCTTTTGTCACACCTACTAGTTTTACTGAAAATACATTACAAGCAAAACCGGATAGTCACACCTTTAGTTTGTAGGTATAACCTAAACTGTGGGATCATGACATTATAAAAAAAGGCGGCCTTTCGCTTGAACTCGGGGCATCTAGCAGCCAGGTGCATCGCCCAAGGCATGTCAAACTGTAAACAAGGACGCAGTCGTGTATTGAATGTCCTTGCTGTAAAGTTCAAGATGGCTATAGGAGTCATTGATGAAGTAACCAGTTAATTAAAGTTCAGTTTCGCACGATTATATTTCATTTTTTTTGGTTGTAATTTCGTATGTAAACCCACACAATTTACGGAAATTAACTTTTATCCTTTTGACAATTACTAATTTGCTTACATATACAAAAACAGCGTTGATAATTCGTTTCTGAGAGCATTGTTACATACAAACTTTCCAAAAAAAAACTTTTTTTTTTCGGCTGGGATATTACCTGAAAGGCCAAGAGAATGAAAAGAAGTGATTAATGTGCAATAGCAATTAAGGCCATATTTGCAAAGCAAATCACCAGACCGTTCCAAAACTACTTAAAAGCAAGCAAACTAATTCTTTCTCTCCCCTGTTGTAATGCTATCACTTACATTTACGGGTGCAGCAAAATTTGTTATGCGGATTAAACAGTTAAAAACTTTTGCATGGAGAAGAAAATTTATATTTATTAAGGTTTTGGATTATTACGTGAATTTTTTTGCTAAATTTTGCAACTCTCTCATAGGGTGATCTATTCTTCTGCTAAAACTCAATAAAACAAAAAAAAAAACCTGCAGTCTTAACATATAATAGGATGAAACAAATTTACATTAAAATAGTTATTTAACTAGTCCACTCTGTTTTAGTACTCTGAAAAATTTAGTTTTGTAACCAATTTACATTATTTTAGTCAAGGTTATTAAATGGTAAAATATCTAAAAACATGAAACGTGGACACAAAAATGTACAAAATAATCTAGTCGTATGTACTTATCGCAAAATGTGACTGGCTCTTTGAATGGTCAATAAAACTTTAGGCATTTTAATATCTCAAAAGGTAATGAAATTTAACATTCATTAAACTAATTCATTTAACTTTTAGAAGCATCCTATCTAAGGTATATTTTAATTCTCAATACAGACACATGTGAGCTGGCTTCTCCTCCATACACATGACTCATGATCTTAAAGATAAACTGGCAGGTGAGAAGTGAAGGCAGACAAGAAAAAATTTGACACTTTTAATTTAATGCGTGCGCAAATATAGCTCAGTGATTTATGTTAACATGTTCAGTGTAAATTGTTATTGTTGTAAACGTATGACATGATTGAAGTATTCTATACTTTTACAGGACGTTCGCATAATAAAAGTTACACTTTATGGCGCCTTGGTACCAACGCAAGTGAAGGCGTAAAAATTTTTGCGGAAACGGGAAAAACCGACGTACTGGATGCGGCATCTCAAGGAAACGGAGGAATTTACGATGAATTTATAGCTCCTCCTATTTCAGTTGGCGTTGGGAAAACCAAAGCTGAATTTTTTGTAGACGGAAATCACTCAAAGGTAAAATCAAAAAACAAATTTATAAACTTTAAAATAAAATAAGATGTTAGAAAATTTAAATTGATGTAATTAGTTCCATAAAACTTTTTCATTCTTTATGACAGGAAGTGTAAAAATGCAAATGACTTTTTCTATTATATTCCATCAATTTCATCTTTAAGTTAGTCATTCATAAAGAAATAATAGTTAACTAGAAAATTGTTGACCTTCACCGATGAAAGGCAATTCATGTTGTAAAGAGCATTAAACTAATCGAATTCGAAATTTTTAGTAATTTCCTTTCTTCGGAAGCATTCATTGAACTTGAGGAAAAACCAGGATGCATTCTAATGAATACCAATCAATTTATTTAGCAAAGACCTTTTATACCCTTCCCCTGATAAAATCGGAAAATGAAAAAAAAAGTATCTCAGAGATGATGAATGCAAAGCCTTACTTTCCTAGCCCGAGTTTGCGTATTTACAAGATTAGTTTTCAGTTAATTATATTGTAATTCATAATTGACTTAAATAATTATCATCCCGCCTACGTAGCTTTTTATCTAGTGAATCTGATTTCATTAGCGTCTTAAAAAAATTTATTATTTAAAGTTGCCCGCTAGAGATTCGCATCTGTTAGGGAATTTCTTCAGAAGTTTGAGCGAAGCTTTAATAAAACTTTGAAACTATTTGAAAGTTAGACGAAGGGCAAATAAAAGTGTTTTGAGGTTTGGCTTAAGTAAATTGTGTTTTGGGGTCAATTTTTCGGAACTAAAAATTTTATGCTTAACTAATGAGATGTAGACTGCCAGAAAGAATAGTAATAGAATTATGCGCACTAAGTGTTTGTATTGTGCGTATGGTCTGTGGTTATACTGCTTCAAACAACTGATTGTAATCTGTAGTACCGTAATACAGTTTACAATTCTACAGTAGAATGATTTTGGCCAACAATATTTTTTTCAAAGTTTTATTTTAAATCGCTGCAAAAGCAACATTTCACATTTGCACAGTATAAAACAAAACCTTCATTTAATCGTGTTTGAGCTAGGGATTGAATATGCTTACAGTGCAGTTTCTGAGCAATGCAAAACCCAAAGAAAAAGTTCATTTTGGGCCAATATACTGCAGTGCAGTTTCACAATTAGATTATGTTGAATACAAGTAATTTTAGCGTAAAAAATAACATTACTACATTACACCCATTTCTTTTTTTTTCATAGGTTTCTTTGATGTCCCGCCTTCACCCAAGCCCTGACTGGTTTGTTGGAATAGACAGTTTTGACTTGTGTGTTCAAGGCAAATGGTTAGATGCAGTGACAATTGAGGTCGATCCAATTGACGGTGGAACAGATGAAGGATACACTTTCACTGCTCCAAATTGGGCTTCAGAACCGCAAGAGAAAATTTATAGAATAACATCACACTATCCTAACCACACCGCAAATTCATTTTATTACCCTCGTCTGAAAAAATTGCCTCGCATTGCAACTTTCACTTTCATAAAGGTAAGAATTCGGCCAACTGTTTTACAATAGAATTTCACCTCGAAGCTTGGCCAAATGCCTCTTGTGTATTGTTCCATGTAGTTTTGCTGTCTTTAATTTTACTGGCGCCACTCGACTTAAATTTAGTTTTAAGAATCTTAAACTGAACTTCCTATTTTCATTTGTTTTAGGAAAAAGAATACGAGTTGAGTGAGATTTTTTACCATGAAGACAATGCTAAATTCTCACCACAGAGATACGAATACGTAGAGGAAGAGACAAATTTAGTGCATAGGGGAACAATTGAGCCTGTTACAGAAGCAATAACGTATTCAAACGTGATTAATCAACCTGAAATTAAACCTCGTCTGAGTCACAAGCGACCAGTCAAACCACATCACATTCTACCTAATTCGGTTTCCCCAGTATATAAAAACACAACGGGCCATGGTAAAGCTAGTACCCATCAACGAAGAATTAAAATTAGAAGTAAGGACAATCTTATTGAAACTGATATTAATCAAAGTGAATAATGATAAATCCATCAGCAAGTATTTTATTCTTTCGTATGCTTTGAAAAATGTAGTGTGGCTTTAAGTTTTATCTCAGGTGTGTGAGAAAACTGCAAATAATGGAAAAGGGTGTCTGTGTCTGATGCCGGATGTGAATCATGATGGTAATGTGTGGCATAATAAGCAACTGAGGTGTCATACACTGGTCATATGAGACCTCCAACAATGATTTATCAAATCAATAAAATTGTTTACTTTGAGTTTGATCAAAATTCTGGTAGAGGTGAAAGTGAAATTATTAAAGTTTGTGGTTTTCTTTTTTTTCATTAGGAGGTCCCAGAAATTGCCGAGTAACTGAATGGTCAGAATGGTCTGCTTGCACTCGTTCATGCGGAATTGGTCAAAAAAGAAGGACTAGAAGTGTTATCAAGCATGCACGAAGAGGAGGCCGACAATGTCCAGCTTTATTCGAACAAAAATGGTGTGGAAGTGCCAGATGTGAAGGAGTGACTAGAAGATATTTTGAATGGTAACTGGAAGAAAAAATTAAAAGGGGAAATTTTGTTCCTGTTATTACAAGTATTTAAAAACACAAATATAACTCATCCCACGCTTTTTAATGAATGCACTTCAAAACTCGGACAATTTTTGCCATATTTTTTTTTTATTTAAAGTTGACAGTCAGATTGCTTAGCCATGTTTCCGAATTTTGAAATGCTATTGAAACAAACAGTTGATCTAGTATTAGTGTTTCAGATTAACTAATTCAGCTTATGTTTTCATTTTTCATTTAATTTATTCTTACAATTTTCAATATCTTAGCATTAGTTTTAAAATATAAAATCTAATCTTTTTACAATTCTGTTATATGAAAAAAGTTCCTTTATAATAATTCATAATTTGTATGTTATTTGTCGACAATGTAAATGGTGATTGGGCGTACATTTGGGATATATTTATGACTGAGATGATTAAAGAAAGTACCACAATTAAAATTTTTGAACACTGAATAGATTCAGCATACAGCAGTCATGGATTTGGATAATATAGAAACTAATTAGATCTCTTCAGATCTTAGATTCTTCCAAAGCAAATCTTGGTTTTCAAAACAACATTTGGAAAAATAATACAAAAATAGCTAGGTCTTGCACAATGCATACCGCTACCTAAAGCAATCGTTTTAAGTGTATTAGAAAGCAGCCTACGAAGGAGGTAAAGTTACACTTTTCAATGAGCTACACCAATATGTATACATCAGTGATATGCGATTGTCGTGGTGTCAATATTTTAGTTGCGACACCGAAGTGGTTGTGACCTTTTCGCGGATGTGATATCGGCCAAAGTCAAAGGCCTGGCTAGGACTAAAGGTAAGTTAATGACAGCCAAACTTTGTGCCAAATCTTTATGAAGAGGTTCTATGCAAGACAGCTTGGCGAACTAACGCTTTTTCCATAAAACAAAATTAAATGGCTTCTACGCATGTTCTTTAGAGTATTTACTGGTCATAAATTGTAAAACCCACCAAATACAAATAACCTTACGTTACGTTTCCTTTCAGTTCCCCATTTTCCTTCTTCTAGCTCCAGTTACGTCATAAACTGGCAAAAAGAATTGCCGATTAGATTCAAATGGGAAATATATACATTATAGTTTTAATTTATTTCTGTTGAAAATTTTTTTTTGTTAAAAATTAAATTTTGATAAAAAATGTGCCGAAGGCCACAATTCCAAAACAAAATCTAAATAATAGTTTCGAATTTAAAGAAATGAATTAATACATCGACTTTATTTTCTATTATTAACCAACCACTAACTTGATATCAGGTTTCTTACCTTCCTGAAGTGGATTATGAGCAATTCTTAATTTCTTGCTTGACTCTTCCTTCTCTGACGCTGAGTTCCGGTATGACGTCAGAAAGTATCAACAACAGAATCATGTATGGTAATCAAATAATAGAATTCGTTGATATTTTTATTCTTTTAAGCAGTTTTAATAATAAATACAACGAATTAATAAACAAAGCATCATTTAGCCGTTTGATCTGCGTTTCCAAAAAAAAAAAATCAATACTACTAAAGTTTATACAAAATCTTTCCAAATGGGTCCAATAATAAAACCAATAATTTGATTCTAGAAATCAAAATGCGTAAATACAAAGTACTAACATATACGCTGTAACACGCATTTATCATTGCGTGCGTATTGTACCAACATCATTCGGGTTAACGTAATCTTGTTCAGTGACTTCCATCCCAAAGCGGTGAAAAAGCATACTTACCTGGCGCAGGAGATTACGGTGATCTAGATGGCTCGTTCTCCCAGGGTGAGGCTCTTACATTGCACTTCGTTCGAGCTGACCCTTGCGATTGCCCCAAATGTGGGCAACTCGGGCGTAGAATTTTTGTTAGTGGGGACTTGCGTTCGCGCTATCCCCTATATAATTAAATACAAAATAAGAATCTGTCTTAAAAACGTCAGTTAAAATATTAAAGGAGGGCTCTCATTAAAAATATTAATATCGGGGGTGAAAGATAGTATAATGTACTACCTTTTCTTCCATTGCACCTACATCCGTGAGAGCTTCCATATTTTACAATTTAATCCCAAAGTTACGAGTCTGAATTTCGCGTTTTAGCAATTCCCAGATTTTGTGATGACGTGTTGTGGGACGCTATAACGCAGCATTGTTATATTTGGGGCAACTATCGGCGGCATATACCGTCCCACAACACGTCATCACAAAATCTGGGAATTTCATTGCTTAGATAAAAAAGTAAGACGTTACAGCTCAGTATTGTAACAAATAACTACCCAGATATGGGAATTAGCAAATGGTAAAAATTTGCATTTATAGAGGGAGCTTGAAAACCCGGTAGAAACGATTACTCCCTAAACGACAGACATTTCTCAAATATTATTCGAAAGAAGGCAGAAACTGGATGTGACCTGTTCGGGGATATGATACTAAAGGTCAAAGGTAGGCCTGGCTAGGGATAAAGGTAAGTAGATGACAGCCAAACTTTGTGCTCAATTTTTATGAAGAGGTACCATGCAAGAGAGCTTTGGCGAACTAATGCTTTTTCCATAAACAAAAATTAAATGGCTTCTACGCATGTTCTTTGGAGTATTTACTGTCGTAAATTGTTAAACCCGTCAAGTACAAATAACGTTATTTTTCAGGTCATTTTTCTTCTTCTAGCTCCAATTTACGTCACAAACTGGCGAAAAGAATTGCCGAGGATACTCTTGTCATGATCAAAAATTAGAAAAATGTGAGGGTCAGTTAAAAGGGGTTAACTTCTCTTAAAGGGTGATGACCCTTGAATGATTGACAGGTGGCATGATTGACAGGTGTTGAAAATTTTTTTTTGTTATAAATTATTTTTGATAAAAATGTGCCGAATGCCACAATTCCAAAACAAAATCTAATTAAAAATTTAGAACTTAAAGAAATGAATTAATCAACTTTATTTTAACTATTATTAACCAACCACTAACTTGATATCAAGGTTTCTTACCTTCCTGGAGTGGATTCCGATGTCGTTGCTTGACTTTTTTTTCTCTGACGTTAAGTTCCGGTATGACGTCACAAAGTATCAACAACAGAATCATGTATCATGTAATGTATGGTAATCAAATATAAGAATTCGTTGATTTTTTTATTCTTTTATACAGTTTTAATAATAAATTAACAAACAAGAGCATCATTTAGCTGCTTGATCTACTTTTCCAAAAAAAATCAATACTACTAAAGTTTTATACAAAATCTTCGCAAATGGGACCAATAATAGAATCAATAATTAGATTTTAGAAATCAAAATGCATAAATACAGTGTGGTAATATACATGCTGTAACATGCATTTATCATTGCGTGCGTATTGTACCAACATCATTCGGGTTAACGTAATCTTGTTCAGTGACTTCCATCCCAAAGCGGTGAAAAAGCATACTTACCTGGCGCAGGAGATTACGGTGATCTAGATGGCTCGTTCTCCCAGGGTGAGGCTCTTACATTGCACTTCGTTCGAGCTGACCCTTGCGATTGCCCCAAATGTGGGCAACTCGGGCGTAGAATTTTTGTTAGTGGGGACTTGCGTTCGCGCTATCCCCTAAATAATTAAATACAAAATAAGAATCTGTCTTACAAATATCAGTTATAATATTAAGAAAGTTTAATTAAACCGATTTTTGATAGTAGTGTATGAAAACAATCTAACCAACGATGTCAGTAAAGAGATAAGAAAATATAGCTAAACAAAAAAAAAAATCCATATGAATAAAACTCTGTTAGGCACTTGTTTGGTATTAGTAGTCAATACTATTCCAATTACTGTTTCATTTACCTCTACGTAAGAGGCAACAGTACTACTGTGCGCTACAGAACGACATGCAAAATGTATTTTACTATTGGAGTCTCCAACCCACGAAATGAGTTTTTGCGAGAGATTGAGGTAGTAGTGACTGTAATAAGACGTGAATGATTTCTTGACGTTTTTGTTTTTCCGTTTAACAAGAAATCCATGAACTTTACAACACCTGAGTTGCCAAAATGGATTAAACGGTTTTAAAGATTCCGTATGGTTAGTGGTTTAAATTTTAATATATTTTATGTAGGAACAAGCAGAAACCATTTTGACTGGGTTTAAGTTGAGTGCTGATGATTTGGTTAAAAAAATTGAGCTAGTTAAGAAAGCCTGTAAGAACTATTTCGTAGTTTAAGTCAAGAATTCAGCAAGATGGAGAAATAGATGAATTTATAACATCTTTGGCGCAATATTGCGAATTTGAAAGATTTAACGAAAAACTAATTAAAGACCGTATTTTTGAAGGTTTCAGAGATCCACTTACACATCTATGTGAAAGAACTATTCGCAATATTATAGGGGCGCATGCAATTGGCCGGAAGCGGAAGAATTTGAATGTACAACTGCACCTCATTGCTTAGATAAAAAAAGCAACGAGTTACAGCTCAGTATTGTAACAAATAACTACCCAGATATGGGAATCGGCAAATGGAAAATATTAGAGGGACCTTGAATACCGAAGCGGACGCGATTTCGCAGTTCTTCTCGGATAGGGATGATTACTACCTAAGCAACATACATTTCAAAAATTATTCGAAAGAGGGCGAAAACTGGATGTGACGTGTTCGCGGATATGATATCAGCCAAGGTCAAAGGAGCCTGGTTAGGGCTAAAGGTAAGCTGATGACAGTGTGTGACGACCATTTTGTTTGCAAATAAGATTTATTAATGTCCGACATCAGCCACACCAAAGTTTATTAACTCAGAATGCAATTTTTAATTCACTACAAAACGGTCATTTTGTAAACGGTTTTGTAAATTTATAATAAGATCAGCGAATAACAATGTGATGCCTAGGATTTTAGTTTAGAGTAAAAAACAGTTTGTGCATGTGAAAGAAATATTTTTTAATTTTTTTAAATTAGGATTGTGCTAATGGGAGCTGTATAAGATTATTTATAACTACTGTATAGGAAAAAAATTTTTTTTTAGATTCATTCATTTGTAATTTTTGCTACAAAACGGTCTCAGAAAAGAAAAATGAGACTGTTTTGTAGTTTTTTTATTGTAGCAATTTTTTATTTTATTATATTTATCAGTGTAATATAAAAACCTATTAACATATTAAGTGGTGGCCTAGTGGTTAGAGGGGTCATTATCCTAATGATGTGGTCCCGTGTTCGATTCTGCAAGGTGCACACGTATAATTTATTTATGTCACTTGACTTGACCGGAAGTCGCGTGCTGCCACCTAGTAAATTTTCATTTAACTTGGGTCTTTGGTAGGTATATCCATAGGAATTGAGAACGATTTTATAACAATGTCTCCGTGGCTCAAGTGTAGTGACACTCAAACTAGTAGTTCTTAACCACGCGCGTTCGAATCCCACTCCCTCAACCCTTTAATTGTAAAAAAAATTTGCAAATGGCGGCTTAACCGGAAGTCCAACTGAGCATGACGACGGACTTAACTAACAAAACTCCAGCCGGAGGTCCCCTTCCCCTGCCAAGA